>JAOTOM010003537.1:0-163251 GCA_034440615.1 Ashinkailepas kermadecensis
AAGTCGCTCCGGAGACAGTGGGGGATGAACAAAATTTGCTCGAAGATAGCTAAGGATGACACAATCTGAGTTTGGCACATAAAGATGAAAATCCCAAGCCCGATATTTGGCAATCTGACATCAATTGCTCGCAATCTTCCATCGTGTATATAAGAGATGAAATGTCGAGTCCCATATGAATACTTAGAATTCCGATTAACTGTTATCTAAGCATCATGTTGCACACAAAACAACGAACAATTATTCATTACTGACAGGTACAGTACTTCTATGCGTGGATGGTAGTAACTGAACCAACTAGGAGGCATAAGCCCCTTTGTTTAAGATCTTCTTAAGCACATTTATCAGCTGGGTACATTTTGTGGAATAAACATGAAAACACGCTGATATGAATGGAATCCTGGTCCAAATGAATGTCGGTGGTACATTTCTAAATAGCGTCCTTCAGGAAGAATGATTTTTGTAGACAATATAAGATAAGGCGCAACTGATATCAACATTTACACCATTGCCTATCAGTTTTATCCGCGGCAGTGGCCGCCTCATAGCCACGGTAGTGGCCGTCTCACAAGTGCGGCAGTGGTTACACCACAGCCGTCACAGTGGCCACCTCACAGGTGTGGCAGCGGTTTCCTCACAGCCATGACAGCGGCGACCTCACGGCCATGACAACGACCGCCTCACAGTCCTGACAACGGCCGCCTCACAGCCGTGCCAGCGGCCGCCTCACAGTCGCAGCGTGGCCGCCTCACAGCCGTGACAGCGGCCGCCTCACAGCACCAGCAGAGGCCACCTCACAGCCACAGCAGAGGTCGCCTCACAGCCGTGACAGCGGCCGCCTCACAGGTACGGCAGTGGCCGCCTCCAATAGTCATCACAAGCATCACAAGTTGTCATTTCTACTTCACCATATCTCGAAAGACGAAAACTATGCTAAGCTCTAAAGATCCCTGGACGACTTGTGGTGGGAGACCACAGTTCCTTCCATCGCCCCCCCCCTCAATGCTTGTGAAGATAAAACTGTTCAAGCGAGGGTTTCTTTGCAGCACTATGTATGTGATAGTCTGTTTGTGCCACGTCACGGGCCCACGGCAGGGGCGTTCCGCCGAACAATCAACTGATGTGAGACGTTTTGGTGGTCAGCACGTGGTTTACGCCAAGCATGGCTATATCTGTGCTTGCCACACTTTCAACCACGCCCTCGGCGAGATAAGCCACAGATGCACCACCAGTGCCGACACTTGCACTGCGAGCACAGCAGTTTCTTCAGGACGTGGTAAGCGGCGCAGACGGACTCTGGTGGCACGGTGTTGGGAGTCAACACGCTAATGTGCAGGCGAGACGCAGCTGCCAGTGCAGTGCCGACGACGCTCTAGGTCGGCGACTCCCGGATGGCGCGCAGGTCACTGACTATGCGGATGTCAATCTTGTAGGATCACTTCTTGATATTGTTGTACTTTGGAGCAGCCTAGCAAATCCATGCTCATAGTTCGGTTCTTGCAGTGCGGAGTCAGTATCAAGGTGAAAGCCGACATCCCCTAAGCTTGATACAAGAGAAAAGGGTTCACACAAAACGCAATGCATGCGGGGACTTTTATTAATAGGCGACGGTGGGGTAACTGAGATCAACGCTAATAATGCGAAGTTGAAGTGAAACATTTGGTCGGCCATAAGATATCAATATATTGCGCCTACGATCCAAGTCTTGCACCATATTATTGTCCCACTCAGTCGAACATGGAAGGATATGCAATCGATAGTGATCAGAAAAGGGGTGTATAGTTATACCCCCAGATTAGTGACAGCTATGGTTGGAAAAATAGAATATTCCTGTATTTGCGGCATCCAGAACATTATCCTCTTGAGGAAATCTTCCTCATTTTATCCCTTGGAGGTTCGATGGTGCGGTTAGACTATGAACTGCTCTGTGATGTGCTCAAGATTCACTGGAAAGTGTAGGGCGATATTCCGATGTCATTGACTGGAATAATAATATCCTCTCGCTGCATGACCTCTGCAGTCGATGCGCCCCTAAACCCTAATAACAATATCCTCTCCATATTCAATTACCCATACATTTTCCTCTCCACATCCAGGATTACAAAATACAAATTCCAACCGTGGTGACTGCTGACATGCAATCTGTCCAAACAGAATTGGAAAAATGTTCCTGTGCTGGATGTTTGTCATCCAGAACACTATCCTCCATGAAAAAGCATCGTCTTTTTGGCCAAAAGATTGGAGATGTTTGAAAATGACTGCAAACTTCCTCCTGTTTTATACTTGCCCAAGCTGACTGGCCAAATACAAAAGGAGTTTATGGTTCAAAAAGACAAAATTGTAACTTTGGAATGGAATGCCAAGCATTGTGCTCTCGAAATGCGACAGTAAAAAAACAAATTGAGCCATGTTCAACATTCCTTTCTTTGAAACTAAAGAATTCCACCTGAATTTTGGCATACAGCACCAAACATACTGCATATATGCAAATATGTTACAGCTGATGACAGCTCTATTGAAGGGAAATGTATTATCCAAATTTTACTCGTTTTCAGTTTTTGCCATATGGTGAACCAAGTTGAAAAATGCATATTATTCTGGACATATCTAGCATAGTTCAAGAAAAAAACAAAAATATAATGGTGCATATCCAGGGATATGTGGCAAAAAGGATGCTTGAACCAAGCATCATTTTTTCAAGCATAACTCAACACATCTGTACATGTTCCATAATGTTTCTACAGTGCCCACAAATTCTGGCACAATTATTATAGTTTCAAATCTGACATAATAACATGCATGTATTCATTTGCACTAAATTGGGATGCCAAACACAGATATCCTCGCCGGAGTAGAAAAAGACCATCTGTCCTAGATATATCCTATTCTAGATATATGGATGAAATCCATCCAAAGAAAAGTACCAGCATTGTATGGCTGTATTCATGCATATTAGCATTGCAGCTTATTCTTTAACAAAGCATTGTAAATGGCTCATCAAATTTTGATATGGCAAGCTGGATGGCAAAGAAAGGCAAAGCATTAAGACCAATTATGAGCACCAGTTCTATATTTAAATATTATTACCTATATCTTTACCTAAACCTTTTCCACTTGCCATCTGCAGAACTTCAGTAATTTGCAGGTTGGACTGCATGCAAGACGTGCTAATCAGTAATCAGATGCTTTCATCTGTAAAGCAGGTGTTAGGATAGGATATCCTAGGTTGCGGTTTTTAATTTAATTAACTAAAAAGTATCAGTTGATATTCTTGCCACAAAAGGTGGTAAATTTTTGACTTCAGGTATTTGTTAATTGTTGGATTTACTTTTCCAATGGTTTATTAACATGGTTAACATGATGTGGCGACTCATTTTCTCTGAAAATGATTACTTTTTCAATTGACCGGCAAAATAACACCTGAAATGGGAGTTTGAGTTGAGTAATGTTGGCATTTCAAGAAACCAAATTGTATTAAATTGCTCTTTTTGGTACATTTTTAATTCCTGCAATTTATTTTTCCAATGCAATGTTTATGTAGGTGGTCGTGTGACCACTCATTTCCTCTGCAAATGCATACTTTTCAGTTGGCAGGCAAAATAACACCAACAAACAGGCTGGAGTTTGATAACATAGCATAAAAATAATGTTCAAGAGTAAGCAAAAATGTAGCACAGCGTAACCTAAACTTGCATGCAGGAAAATAAATTCCTAAAGAAATGGAAAATTTCCCATTTACTTCTGAAGAATTTTCAACTTAAAAACCTTTAACTAGGTTCAACCTAAAAACCTTTAACTAGGTTAACAGATTAAATTACACCTGTTTTGAAGAAAAGAGCGTTTTTTTGTGAACAAAATCTACAAAAAATGGTAAGTTTTTTTCCAACTCAAGAGAAAAGCCTAGCCTAACCTAACCTAACCAAACCTAACTCCATTTTTGCTTTGTGGGGTAAAATGTGTGTACAATTTGTGTCCTGGATATCTTGAAGTGCAATAATACACAAAATTGTGAGATCATGTTTTTGAACATGATTAAGACAAGCTCCTGTGTAGGTAGGTACCTAGGTATGTATATAGGTAGGTACCTAGGTATGTATGTAGGTGGATAGGTACCAAGGTAGGTACATTCCTAGGTAAAAGGATATGGCCATGTGTAGCATTGTTCAGAGTGTAAATGTTGGGAGGAATCTACATAATATGTCATATGGCATTTCAAGACATAAATATTGTAAAAACATGTTCCTTTGATATCATTAAGATGCTGTGGGATGTGGCCTACCAAGCCACTTATTACCAGCATAAGTGCATAGGCACTTTCCAGTTGGTATGCAATATAATACCAAAATATTGAGGTAGGTACCTAGGTATGTATGTAGGTGGATAGGTACCTAGGTAGGTACATTCCTAGGTAAAAGGATATGGCAATGTGTAGCATTGTCCAGAGTGTAAATGTTGGGAGGAATCTACATAATATGTCATATGGCATTTCAAGACATAAATATTGTAAAAACATGTTCCTTGATATGATTAAGATGCTGTGGGATGTGGCCTACCTAGCCACTTATTACCAGCACAAGTGCATAGGCACTTTCCAGTTGGCATGCAATATAATAACAAAATATTGGTATTTGAGTGGGGTAGCATAATGAAGAATAATGTTCAATGCCAAATAATGCCTAATGTAACTTAGATAGCTTGGGGAATTTTTAATGCCTTAGACCTGATGTGTCATTGCAGGCTTAGCATTCTAGCCTAGGCATTTTCTTTCTTAATAGAATATAGCAGAGCTAAACGTTCTTTCTTCGGGACAAGAGAAACCGAAGTTCTTCCGCACAAATAAAGAGCAAAAAAATGTGTGGTATTTTGAATGGGAATGAATGGTCCCATTGTCTTAACGCTGACCGTAACGATCGCACGATGGGTCCGTACTACCGACTGTAACGACAGCACGCACGGTCTGTACCAGCGTAGTAGCGAGCGTACGTATGAACGGTCTATCTACCGTTCTGCAGTGGAACGTGCATACTTTCTGTACGTACGGGCGGTGCAGGCTGTGGTGGAGTGGAGGCTGATTGTGACCTCATTTGACCCTGAAGGCATTGACCTGGGGTCATGAAATGTATACTGCAGCGAGTTCACTACAGCCGTAATTCTGCCAAATTGTGTGCTTCTAGTTTCACTCATGCTCCTCATGTTTGTTCTTGGTGTGCTTGTGGATGTTCTGCTCGGCTCCTGAACACGAACATCCTTTGTGGCCACAAAACGCTTCCCCTTATTATTCTTTTTCCGGCTTGCATCCTTCTCCTGTCATTTTAACCTTTTGCTGGTTTTCATCTTTTACAAATAGTCCACGCCTGGATATCTAACTACGCACCTACCTCGTAAATGGCAATATTAATTCAAGCAGTTCAGCAATCAATTCACAAAAACACGACATTAATCCACCACCACGGTTGGGCACAATTACCCATACACCAATTTTCGAACGAACGACTGAACAAGTCACCAAGAGTTGACTGATTTCAAATTCCATATTTATAACTATATTTCTAGGCGACGACCACGACAACCATTTGGTCTCCGTCCCGACGGCGCTTTTGGCGACCACGGTATGCCATTGGTTTAGCATTGTGGTTGTCTGGAAAGCGCCGTCCTGTGCCGACAGGAGGTTCTAGTATAAACGTGCTAAGCAAGAGGTACGGAATATTTGGTAGAATTCGCGGTACGGTCCTAGTATACTTTTCATCTGGAAAAAGATCAGTGCTGCTAAATACAAATTACTGATATATCGACGAATTATGTCCTTCATGGCTAAAATCTTGACGGACGTATCAAAACAATATTCTGGTTTCGGTCGCCACTGAAGCCTGGTAAGCCAGCATCTGGTCGCCGACGCTATCGCTAGGACGGCGCTTATTTTGAGCCCTGGTGTTTGCACCAATACTTGTGCAAACAGCACGAATGAGCTGAAAACAAATATATTGCAGCGGCAGTGGGTCGGCATCTCGACTAGGGCCACGGCTGCAACAACTGGCGCGTCCCAGCTCGAATTGGGCGTGTAGCTGAACACGATGCGACATATTTGGTCGGTTGAAAGCTCTTGGGGAAAGAAACTCCATGAACGCGAGTGAAGCCAGTTTGCGAGCCGGCCGGTATGGCCGGTATGGGCCGGTATGGGCCGGTATGGGCCGGAATGGGCCGGTCTGGGCCGGTATGGGCTGATATGGGCCGGTCTGGGCCGGTATAGGCCGGTATGGGCCGGTATGGGCCAGTATGGGCCGTTTGCATACGAGCTGACTCAGGAGATGGCAGTGCACTGTTCTGTGTGTTAGTTTCACGCCAATGAACTCTATTCTGAGAGACATTCGGTGCAATTGTAGTCATATATCACTATAGGAGACTGCGCACCCACAGTGGTTACATCGGGAAAACAGCCACTACACTCCGTCGAAGACTCACAATGCACCCACAAAACCGCGGGCCATTCTCTCATGCACACAAACACAACGACACAGCGCTGACAAGAAAATTACTGGTCTAGAACACTTAAAGACATGCCACCACCCACAACAAACGACGTCTTATTGCCTAAGAGTCAATATACATCAGACACATTGATGCAGCCATCAACAAGCACGTCAACGTGCGTGGAACACTTAAACTCTACCAGGAACAGTCCCCTTGTGACTGAGTGTTTTACAGTGTAATACCGGAAATAGAAATTTCCGGTACTTCCGGCGCCCGCCCGCATAACGCACGCGAGTTGTCACCCTAAACATAAATATCAAATTTGTATTTTTCCACAAGGGTGACTTTCTTCCACATACTGTCTTGAAAATGTCTTAGGTTAAGACTAAACGTCGACAAAATACAGAGATTAGCTACGCGTTAATTGTAATCCTGACCATCTTAAGCTATGGCGATATACTATACAAGCACAACGAAGAAACCAGGCAAATAATTCGATCAATTGAAGCGACAGGCAAGAAGATCACCAAAGCTCAACTCGCATTTATATTCAACGAAGCATGTATATATATATATATATAGGCATACAGATCTAACTTCACACCTCTCGACATGGCGTGCAGATTCCTAAAATTGCCGTTATTTGAGAAGGATGGCTATGGCCCAATACAAATACACTCTGCTGAATATTTATCGCTAGTATTCTGGATTCACATATAAAAATCAGTTGACATATCATTGGTAGCAGCAGTTTGGGCTCGTGACATCGTTGAAAACGTATTCGATAATGCATCAGACTGAAAGGACAAATATCCGCCGGCACATTCCATTCGAGTCATGATTTTTAAACAATATTTTATCTCACGTTCATCAAATCTCCATTTCAGATATCACCTTTGCTGGACGAACCGAACATGAACACTGCACTTTAACTGCACATGCACATGGTGTGCCAGCACCATGCTAATTAGAGCTGGACTGATCGCCGAAAAATATATTGAAGTGGTTGGTTTTTTATCGGATGAACATGCCACCAACATAAACATGCCCGGAATTAAAATTACATTCTTAGTTAAACGCAATTGCGGTGTGACGTGCTCTCAAACTGACACAGCTCTGAACACAGGAGCCCATTCTCGTGTTGAAGGGGCGCCGACACCAGGGAGCCCATTGGGGCGCCGACACCAGCTAAGAAGAAAACACCATGCCAATACCCGTGTTCCTTGTCGGTCTGTCCGGCACATTTGAGACGATTATTCGCCGCGATGTCCTCCGCCCGTCGGTGGTGATGCGCTAAAAAGTAGCCTTACCTGTGACTCTATTTCGTCATAAAGAGAAAAGAACGCTAAAAACAAAGCAAAAATATGCAGGTCATTTAAGTGGCTCAAGAATAATTAACTTTTACAATTGTAAAACGTATTATTTGATTTGCAACTTCAAGTACAGTGTCCATGCGTGGTTCGTCCAGCTGAGGTGGTGTGTGAGATGCAGATTGGATGAACATGGGACCAAATATTGGGCAAAATGAAGATTTGAATGGGATGTGGTGGCGGAGATTTGTCTTTTCAGCCTGAGGCACTATCGAATATGTTTATCAATTCCATCAACAGGGTGCTGGTAGAAATGGCCAGGGGCCTGGCGAATGAAACATTGAAGGGATTCATGAGTTATAAGTCCTGGTGATTTAAAATCTGTAGGTGCAGCTATCGACCATGAATTATCCACCATGATATGTGGATGATGTCAGCCCACACATACTTACTCATGTGTGGGCTGACATGAGTAAGTACCCACTGGTGTAGACTGAACAATTACCAGATGTAAGCCGATGCAATTCACACCCATAGTTGTCTGACACAATGCAATGTCCACTGCGGGTGCATGAACCACGTGTTGCCAACACCAATGATAATGTGAAGCCTTCAGCTACGGTGCGCATGCACCCAAAACACACGTGTCTAACCACAAATATTCCATGTGTACCCACGATATATGTGGGCACCTAACTGGGGCACATCCAACTGAAGACAGCCACCTCTCTCCGTAGATATTCCTGGCTGTGCGACTGCCAGGTCCGGAAGGAATATCCGTATTGAGAGAAGATCCCCATAGCACACACACAGTATGTAACGTCCGACAGCAGGTCCTGGGCTAGCAGATCCATCAGTATTGTTGGAAGACCCGTTCATGGAAAGGCACCGACGGCCAGCAGGTGGACCGCCGATATTGTCCGCGAGCCGAGCCCAGGAGGTTCATTAGCATTGCCGAGATGAATTGCTCATGAAGCTCATGAAGCTCATGAAGCTCATGAATACGCGATAACTGACGGCAAGAGGTTCTGGGATGTTGCCTTGAGGTTCCAGTCGTCGGGTCCCATTGGTCTTGGTAGGAAACGTTTGAAGGTCGCAACAACCAGCACCTAGTAAGTCCACCGTGATATTGTCTGTGGGCCACGAACTGGAGGCCTGTTATGATTGTTAGGAGGCCCCAGGAGCTCATGAAAACGCCCCAAGTTCAGCGCGAGGCACCACCATGTTCCGGGGTGCCTCAGCTTAGGAAACCCAGCAGTGTGTGTGTGTGCTGAGTTTGGCCAGCTGCCACCTTGAACTGATATCGGCTGTTGTTGACAAGGAGCCTTTATAACTCACAAAAAGCATAAGCGCCTGGAGGAGGCTCCACCTCTGAGCTCCACCGCCTGGTCTGAAAGTCCAAAATTAGGGGACAAGGTCGCGACAGGAAGCCCATAGCGTTCAGGAAAGCCATCAAAGCCCGACAGGAAGCTCCCCATGTTGCTTGAAGACCTCATGTCGGGGTTTGCAAACAGAATGCCCTATAGTTTTAGTTGTAATTGTAGTTTAAGGAAGTTGGGCTGCACCTGGAACCCCTGCGGCCTGAGTGATATCGTACAGGGAAACCTGGTCTGGACCGGAAGCGCCAGGTTGAACCAGAGCTGTTATAAGTGTGGCTGGAATGTGCTGCCTGCTGCTGAGTTAGTTTATACCAACTGGAGCTGGCAACCCCAACTGCCGGCACTCGGACGTGAGCACTTGCGGGTCCGACTGCCCGACGGAAACTCAAAGTGGCTCCGCTCAGAACAGCGGAACTTCACGTCCTGCTCGACAACTTCGGACAGTGTACGGACGCAATCGTCCGTACACTGTCAACCAGGGTCCCGCCCGAGGCTGGGTCTGGGGCAGGGTCCCGACAGGTCGGAACACACACACATACAGGTGCAGCCATAAGTGTGCTGCGTGGTGTGCTACTAAAGCGGCAACCGGAAGCTAACTTATCTACAAATATTTTGGAGCTTACCATTACTCGAGTCGGAGTCGCATGGAAGGAACCGGCCTAGAACCGCGAATATCCCTCCCTCTGTCATCTTGCCGTTGTGGAGCCAAAGTTTCAGACGGTCCACATGTATCGAATTCAAGGAATCCATTTGATGAAAACTACTGAGTTGGCATATCAGTTTATTAATTGCTGTTAAAGCAATGTATTGGAAGATCTTGCATGCGATGTTCGAGGTAAATGCAACATTGAGACACAATTTTGCACCGGAGGAACATAATTTAATAGTGCAAAAGGCGACATCCGCGATCATCTTTGCCACCGAAAAAGTAACGACCTTGCCTTGATCGAGTGCGTCCTTCATGAGAAAAGCCGAGCGGCTTGGCAATGGCTCATATTAACCTTTTCAAAGGATCAAATGTGGGCATTAAAATTGAATTGAGTTTTCCTGTTTTATAAAGCTGCATTTAAAATATGCAGGTTTAACACGAGCCCTGGAGGGCCTCTGAAAATTACGCGCACTGGAGGGGAGGCGGATTCCGCCCCCCCCCCCCCCTTAAGATCTCGGCTCCTATTCAAGCTGGAGACACGAAATTCGCAGGGTGGATGGGTACGGTAGTGAACTCTATTGTGTGAAAGTGTCATGACATTAGGTCAATATCTTCAAGGTCAAATGAGGTCACATTTTTCAAAATTTTCTTGTTTTGCGTGGCTTGGCTTGTCATTGTTATGGATCGCTGTGATTGTGTTTAAATGCTCCAAAATGGGCATCAATGATGTTTTGGACATTACGAATGATGCAATACAGATGCTAGACCCGACATTTGACCTCAGGTCACTTATATAGCAGCACTTTATCAGGTCAGTTACCTGTTCCAGTTACCGGAACCGGGCCGCCCGCCCGACTGCTCCATCGGGCAGCTCGGCGCAATCGGCTTTGCGAAGAAAGGAGTGAGGTACATGAATAAAGTATGGAAGCGCAATGACAAACAGTACAAACGACAAACAGTAGTGCATTTATGACAACATTCCAGTTGATCAAGTTTGGTTCCATTAACCTGTCATGAACTTGACCTGACTTGATCTTGGTGACTTAACATGGCCTTGAAACTATATAGCATATCAATATACATCAAACAAGTCGCTAGTGTTGCCAAGAACACTTCCTTTTGCGGATATACGGGAAGCGCATCAGCGCCGATTTTTGTCGTCCGGCGCTGGGATTTTTTTTTACTTTAGCGGCCCTTAACTTGAAAATGTTTTCGCCGATTTACATTTTTCGTACTTTAAACGACGCGCCGGTTATTTCTAAGCAGATACGCAGAAAATCGCGTATATGGACCGGTAAAATCTGCAGTTACGTACGAAAAACCGGAGGGGTGGGCGGATTTCCCCCCCTCCAGTGCGCGTGTTAAGGGAAAAATAAGACCCAGTGGATAAGAGACATCAATCTACTCGATGAACCAATTATTTCTTTCTTTCACATTTAGGTAACATTTCAGTACCTAACTGCCGTGTGGAAAACAGGGGAGCTTGGCTGAGTATGCACTACCACACTAATGACGACCAGGATGGTGAGAAGACCGGCAACGTGCCGATGCATGACGACACCCGACAACGTGCCGATGCATGACGACACCCGACAACGTGCCGATGCATGACGACACCCGACAACGTGCCGATGCATGACGACACCCGACAACGTGCCGATCCATGACTACACCCGACAACGTGCCGATGCATGACGACACCCGACAACGTGCCGATGCATGACGACACCCGACAACGTGCCGATGCATGACGACACCCGACAACGGCGGGATTAGCTGGTCAGACCAGGTTGGTCAATGGATAGGTGGGTCATTCAAGTAGATCAAGTAGAGTCAGCAGATCCGTTGCAACTTCGGGCAATCTCACGTCCGCACACGCAGTCACAACACAAGTCAGACGGGGTCACAACACAAGGCAGACGGAGTCACAACACAAGTCAGACGGTGTCACAACACAAGATAGACGGAGTCACAACACAAGGCAGACGGGGTCACAACACAAGTCAGACGGGGTCGGAGTCTTTAGTCGCTTTAGTCGCTATGTCGCTTTAGTCGTTATGTCGCTTTAGTCGCTATGTCGCTTTAGTCGCTATATCATCTTTGGTCGCTATGTCACCAGTCGCATGAATATTCTGGAATTCGGCTAAGCCTGCCGGAAGGCATTCATTTCCTGGTTGCAAGATGCCATAACCTGGGTATGAGCATGCGGACAACGTGATGGGTCTTGTTTTGGGCGCTGAAATTTCAGGAGGGACTAAATGTGCCTTGCCCCTGTTACAGGACAGACGAGTCGGTTTCACTTGCATTATCGGGCTGCCTCTGGCGTGCCAGCGCTATGCTGATTAAAGCCGGGATGGCAGCTGCAGAATCGATTGAAGCGGTTGATTTTCCCGGATAATCAAGCCACTTCTGACCCTTATTGACAATCTGGCTTTGGCGGTCTTCCCCAGTCTCCTTCGAGACGACTCGGACTGTTTAGGAAAGGTGTGTCGATACTTTAGGAAAATTGAATTTTTGATAATATATCCAGGTCAGTAAAAACAAAACCAGTCACCCAACCACAACACTAAGACATGGCTCTGACTAAGTAGTTTTCTGTTCTGCTATGGGCGCTAAATGATCTACTATGGTCGGTGCGCCCTAAAACCCAAATCACACACACACACAGCCATTCCAGTTACCGACGGAGAGGGAGAACGGAGGAGCGGCTCTGTTTCCCAGTGGCGGGCCAGTGTGTCTGGTCTGTGCTGAGGCAGAGGGAGCGGCTTTGTTTCCCAGTGGCGGGCCAGTGTGTCTGGTCTGTGCTGAGACAGAGGGAGCGGCTCTGTTTCCCAGAGGCGGGCCAGTGTGTCTGGTTTGTGCTGAGGCAGAGGGAGCGGCTCTGTTTCCCAGTGGCGGGCCAGTGTGTCTGGTCTGTGCTGAGGCAGAGGGAGCGGCTCTGTTTCCCAGTGGCGGGCCAGTGTGTCTGGTCTGTGCTGAGGCAGAGGGAGCGGCTCTGTTTCCCAGTGGCGGGCCAGTGTGTCTGGTCTGTGCTGAGGCAGAGGGAGCGGCTCTGTTTCCCAGTGGCGGGCCAGTGTGTCTGGTCTGTGCTGAGGCAGAGGGAGCGGCTCTGTTTCCCAGTGGCGGGCCAGTGTGTCTGGTCTGTGCTGAGACAGAGGGAGCGGCTCTGTTTCCCAGTGGCGGGCCAGTGTGTCTGGTTTGTGCTGAGGCAGAGGGAGCGGCTCTGTTTCCCAGTGGCGGGCCAGTGTGTCTGGTCTGTGCTGAGACAGAGGGAGCGGCTCTGTTTCCCAGTGGCGGGCCAGTGTGTCTGGTTTGTGCTGAGGAAGAGGGAGCGGCTCTGTTTCCCAGTGGCGGGCCAGTGTGTCTGGTCTGTGCTGAGGCAGAGGGAGCGGCTCTGTTTCCCAGTGGCGGGCCAGTGTGTCTGGTCTGTGCTGAGGAAGAGGGAGCGGCTCTGTTTCCCAGTGGCGGGCCAGTGTGTCTGGTCTGTGCTGAGGCAGAGGGAGCGGCTCTGTTTCCCAGTGGCGGGCCAGTGTGTCTGGTCTGTGCTGAGGCAGAGGGAGCGGCTCTGTTTCCCAGTGGCGGGCCAGTGTGTCTGGTCTGTGCTGAGGAAGAGGGAGCGGCTCTGTTTCCCAGTGGCGGGCCAGTGTGTCTGGTCTGTGCTGAGGCAGAGGGAGCGGCTCTGTTTCCCAGTGGCGGGCCAGTGTGTCTGGTCTGTGCTGAGGCAGAGGGAGCGGCTCTGTTTCCCAGTGGCGGGCCAGTGTGTCTGGTCTGTGCTGATGAAGAGCCTGTGTCTGGTCTGTGCTGCCAAATCCGTTTGCACCCGCTTGGTGCAAATCCTAGGCACACCACTTGGGGATGGGTTGGGCCGGCGCGGAAAGTTGTCCCCCCCCCCATCCCTAAACGGGTGTGCCAGATCCGCCAGTGTGCGTAAGTAAGCTGCGAAATGGGATAAAGTAAGATATTTTATCATTTTAGGTCTCCAAACTGCTATTGGTGGCAATCACTGAATGCTTTGGCGGAATGTATTTTGCATCATTGCATCATCATTGCATTGTGATGTTCGGAACTACTTTATTTATTTCTTCTAATCATCCGAAATAAGTGCCTTATAATCTGAATTTAACCAACATTGTTTTAGGGGAATTAATTATGTTTCACGCTCACATCAAGTGTATCAATTAGGAATCTATTCTAAGTTGGTACGTTTTTGACACAAACCAGATCTCAGTTGGATAAATATTTATCTGCAGGATGTACAGACAGCTTTCTCATGCTGGAATGCGTCGTGTGACACATGGATTATGAATATCATGCTTTGTCCTGGAATGGCTGAATTTTACTTATTTCTTTTTGTAAGGTCAAATTCAGTTGGTGGAACACGGCTTCAGGTTGGTAGGGTCTAAATTCAAGGTGGTTGGGCCAATATCATAGTTGGCGGGGCAAAGGCTTGACCAAAAGAATTGCCACAGTCGCCACTGCTCTTCGTAGTTATAGTCAGCGACCGTTATGTCTTCACGACTGGATTGAGCAGTCGGTTATTTCTGACTCGGAAACAAAACAATGCAAATTACAACTGGAATGATGCATTGCATCCGTTTTTCTATCTCATAAGTAGTTAGTTTATTTTAGACATCCAACACTCGCCTTGCATTTCTCCCATAATCCGCTTTGGCACGCATCCGTGGCTCTGCCTCTTTGCGGCGGGATCCACCAGCCAGTGCCGCCCGAGCAGACCTCGAAGCACCTGCTGCTGAGCCACCAGTAGTGTGTGAAATAATGTTCAAGGCAATTTGGGTGGTTATTTCAAGTTCTAAGTTCATGCAAAACTATTTTGAGGATGTAGAAGCAAATATTCTCGCGACTATTCAACGTATCATTGGCACAATTGTCGCATTAGAGGCGGGAATGGCGCATGTTCTTAGCTGATATCCGGCGCAACAGAGACAAGCACACTTGTTGCTTGTGTGCACCATCTTTAATGCAAGGGCATCTGAGGAATTTCTTTGTGGCCTGGCGCTTCTTCGCTTACTGAATGTGATGTCATGCTTGCCCGAACCTCACATTTATATAATGTAGGTAGATATTATGGCCTGATCAGGCTATAATATCTCCCTAGTTCTTCAATTAAATATGCATGTTGAAAATTTCAAGAATTTACGTCCCAAAATGCCTCGAGCTGTGCTAAAGTTCCAATTAAGTGATGCTCTAACATTGGTATGAAATTCCATATGAATATTTGTTAGTTATGGAGTGTACCGTACCAAATGTATACGAAGCTAAGTGAAGTTAAGTGTGGTTCCCCACTGGTCATGGAGCAGGGCAGTCTGGCCAGAAGCGCATACATGGCGCATCTTGAGGACATCTTGGACGACCATACTGGGAGGCGAGGATGAGGATATCAGGGCTGAGGCGGTCACCCTGATCAGGGCTGAGGAGGTCACCAAATCAGGGCTGAGGAGCTCGCCAGCATCTGAACGCTGGCTAGGACCTGACGTACGTATGTACGTCAGTGCCATTTTACGTCAGGACCATTTACCGCCTACGTCAGGACCATTTAGGTCAGGGCCATTTTCGTCCGGGTCATCAGGACCCTCAGATTTATTTACGTCAGGGCCATTTACCGCTTACGTCAGGGCCATTTACCGCTTACGTCAGGGACATTTACGTCAGGACAATTTTACGTCAGGGCCATTTACCGCTTACGTCAGGGACATTTACGTCAGGACAATTTTACGTCAGGGCCATTTACCGCTTACGTCAGGGCCATTCGCTTACGTCAGGACATTTAGCGGACATTTCGTCGGGTTTACCGCTTACGTCGGGCCATTTACCGTCACGTCAGGGAATTTACTAGGAAATTTTACGTCGGGCCATTTACCGCTTACGTCGGGATTTCCGCTACGTCAGGGACATTTACGTCAGGACAATTTTACGGCAGAGCCATTTACCGTTTACGTCAGGGCCATAGGGGAGAACCGGTCTAGTTGACGCACAGGATGGTTGATCCAACAGCATTTACCCCAAAAGTATGAGGACGGTTGCCATGGCTACCACACATTCCACTACTGGCACCCTCTTCTCGCAGCAAAAATAAGCGCAAGTCCTTCCGACTTGCGGCTGCGGAATGGTGACCATGTTACCTATTTTTGTAGCGAAAGTGAAATGGCAATGTCTGTTCTTCGCCCTTAAGTTCTAGTTTGTCGCCCACTTACTAACTTTTTAGGTGCAACGCTCCATTACCATGTTTTGTTAGCTTTGTAACGGTGAAATGTTTTATCGTGTGCCACTACACCGTGCTTGCAATGCTACATCGTTATGGACCGAGCTGTAAAATTCGACGCCTGGTTCCAAGTGGAACCAAGCTTTCGCTATAAGATGCACTACTCCTTGTGGCCGTAGTGGCCGTACTTAAGAGGCTAATTTGCATGCAAGATTTGCATGCAAGCCGATTTTAACATTGGACATCCGTGAAAGCTACACGCACCCTGATCTTATTTAGTCCTCACCTTAGCGGTGTAATCATTTTCACATTTCGACGCCCACTTTCAAGTAGAGCAATATCTAAGGCAACTGCCAAAAATATCCAGGATGTCGTACTATTGTAACGTTAGAGGCCAATTGCATTGCATTTGCAATTTGTTGCTGTAAATTGCCAAAATGCTTACTCGATGCTATAGTTCAACCAATTAATCAGGTTTGTGGGCAGTTTGTGGGCAAACAGAAAGCCTGAAGCTTGTGGGCAAGCAGAAAGCCTGCAGCCTGTAAGTATGCAGAGCCTGCAGCTTGTGAGTAAGCAGAAAGTCTGAAGCTTGTGAGTATACAGAACGCCTGCAGTACGTCAGCAGGCAGAAAGCATGCAGCTTGCTGACATTCAACAAGCGTTCACAACTTGTGAGCAAATGGAAATCCTTTGGCTTGGGAGCAAGCAGAAAGTCTGCAGCTTGTGAGTTTGCAGAAAGTCTGCAGCATGTGACCATGTGGAAAGCCTGCAGTTTGTGAGCATGCAGAAAGCCTGCAGATTGTGAGCATACAGAAAGGCAACAGCTTGTGAGCATGCCAGAAGCCTGTAGCATATAAGCATGCAGAAATCTTGCATCTTTGTGAGCATGCAGCAAGCCTGCATATTGTGAGCATGTGGAAATCCTGCGGTTTGTGAGCATGTGAAAAGACTGCAGTTTGTGAGCAATCAGAAAGCCTGCAATTGTGAGCATGCAGAAGTCTGCAGCATGTGAGCATGCGGAAAGCCTGCAGTTTGTGAGCATGTGGAAAGCCTGCAATTGTGAGCATGCAGAAGTCTGCAGCATGTGAGCGTGTGGAAAGCCCGCAGCTTGTGAACATGCGGAAAGCCTGCAGTTTGTGAGCATGCAGAAAACCTGTGGCTTGTGAGCAAGTGGAATGGAAAACTAAAAACTCAGAAGGCTGCCATTCAAAAATGAAATGTGTTCTTCAAAAATTAAAATCTTTACACTTCTAAAAGTCAAAAGGTATGCAGCTTCTCGTGACCAGGCCTGAGCTTTGTAAAAATAAATAGGCCGGTATGATTTTACAATAAATTAACACCTATTAAGCCTTCTCTCATACTATGCTCATTTGGGAATATGCATGATCATTTCAAGTTGGTCACAAACAAAGTCACGATAAGATAGTTCTGACCTCAGGATTGCTAAACACCTTACCTACCTCAGTTTTTTCCAGGAAAATTTCCCATTCAAACTCGGTCTAGCATGCCTAACACAGAGCAAGTTAAAAAGTCCTCTGGTTACTTACGTCAATCCATAATACTCGCTATCTCCACACATCAATGAAGGAAGGACGCGCGGCACATGTACAATTAACAAAGCCTCAACATATGGCTCCAGCATAAACGCACAACTACAGTGAATGTCGCACGCGCGCCAGAAATGTAGAAGCCCGCCTGCAGAGAAGGGCAGACGAAAACTCACACATTACCAATATATTCCACTCATGATCGCTCAGAAATCCGCTAAAGTTTGAATTTGTTGACTTCTTGCGAGGTATGCACAGTGCGGATTGAGGAAAATGAGACACGGAATGGAAGGCATGATAAATCTTCGTGTAGTGTTCGGCTAGCTGCTCAAGAAGTTGCCTGATATAATAATAAATATATATTATCCAGCAAATGGTCCTTCAAACTATCGGTCCCTAACGTCACATGTTGGAGCGTGCACCAGAAAACCTGCGGGGTAAATATGACACCGCCTGCATGAACTTAATAAGCCTGCAGCAACATCAGCCTGCACCAAAGTTTTGTGGGAACGGTCATGAAATACAATGGCCACCGAATTGTCTCCCCGGTCCCCACTATGAAACGGTTGGATACAACTATTTCAAGATGATCTTCAATATTTCTACAGGAATTTCTAACCAGACAAAATCACGAAAAGAAGGAAAATGTGCAAGTACGGAATGGACGTTTGAGTCTTCCATAAATGGCATACACCGTGAGCTACGGTCAGCCAGGCCTTAAACCGGTGTTATTACTCTAAACGTGAAATATGAACATTTCAATTGGCGTAGGCTACTGCCACCTATCGCCAATCTATTTTATTTAATATACATTTTAACAACTTACCCCATCGTCAGTAGCAATTTAACCCTATAGCGGAATAAGTTGATGAACCGGTAGTTGCGCGATGTTTTGCTCTCTGGTGAAAAGGTCAGAGGATGCGACGAAAAAAAAGTATTGTGGATGATACTAGAATGTTTAGGCTCGGCGTAAGTGTAGCTATCTCCTCATTACCCTTCCAAAGTGATGAATTATTTTGAGTTTCGCCAAAATTGTATCAACTAGACCCGGTCTCCCCTATATGTCAGGGTTGTTTGCGTCGGAGTCATTTTACGACAGGGCCATTTACCGTTTACGTCAGGGCTATCAGGGTCATTTACGGCAGGGCCATTTACGTTAGAATCACTTACGTTAATGCCAGGACCGGCAGGACCATTTGCGTGTGGGAAATTTTACGGCATGGAAATTTACGTTAGGGCCATTTATGTCAGGGTAACTTACGTCAGGGCCATTTACGTTAGAGTCACCTAAGGCAGGGCCATTTACGTCAGGTCGGTCAGAGCCATTTACAGTTTACGTCAGGGTCATATATGTCAGGGCCATTTACGGCAGGGTCATTTACCGTTTACGTCAGGGACGTTTACGTCAGGGCCACTTATGTCAGGACCGTCAGAAATATACACCGTTGCACTTTTAAGAAATGTCTTTAAATGGTGCCTGAGAGATACAGTGCGTCTCCAGACCGGCACAAATCACATCATAAAAATGTTTCACTTGGAGCAGTTTTAACAGTCTAAATGTATGCTTCAGGGGACCCAAATAAGGCATCGACAACACACCTTAGTATTGGGAAAAACAAACAATAAGTATATGTGCCATTCCAATGTAATTCCAATGTTTCACGAAATATCCATGATCAGTTGGGTTTTGGCAGCGACAAATATATTTGTCGTATTCTGTGCAAATTTATTTGCTTTGCAGTCTTCACGTCGAAAAATAGAAGCAGAAATGTATGCGAGCTCACCATGATGTGGTGTCGTGATGTGATGGCATGCTATGATGCCGTGATGTGATGTCAGGATGTGATGTCGTGATGTGATGCCGTGATGTGATGCCGTAATGGAATGCCTTAATGTGATGACGTATATGATGCCGTGATGCTATGCAGTGGTGTGACGTTATGATATAATTCCGTGATGTGATGCCGTGATGTAAGGATGTCATGTGATGCCGTGATGTGATGCCGTGATGTGATGCCGTGATGTAAGGCCGTCATGTGATGCCGTGATGTGATGCCGTGATGTAAGGCTGTCATGTGATGCCGTGATGTGATGCTGTGATATGATGTGTCCATCACCTTTACCTGGCCAATACTCAGTGACTGCTGTTACAGGCGGTCGCTAGAACCGGTGGTCGCTAGAACAGGTGGGTCGCCAGGATGTGCGGCCTTCTGGTGTAGGGCACATCTTATCCCCACCGCTCCCGGACATTCTATGTCAAATCCTAGTTGGACAATATGATCGGAACTTGTTTGGTGGCAGTCATTGTGGAAATTGTGTACTACTAAGAATAGTTATCGAGGTCTGGTCAATGTTGCTCAGCTAAGGTCGACCGATGACCATGATGGAATTTCAGCTTCTTGGGAGGCTGGAATATGACCTATCTCGAGAAGAAATTGGTGAGTTTCGTCTATGTTTCATCTCATCCATCTCAGGATGTAGGCTGTCCCACAGTACGTCCCGTACCTGCGGCTTAGACTACCATCCAGGCTAGTGTCTTAACTTATAATCACTGAGGTTCCAGGCGAAGTTATTCGGGTCGTGCCTTCACCAAACACAGGAAGTTTTGCCCCAATCTGGATTTTTCTGGAAAAATGAGAAGCGCGATGTGTTCAAAAATATTTGTTTTCAAAGCAACACATTGTTTAGGCCTAGGGGACTTACGAGCTGGAAGATCATTCTGCAAAGTCCTCGTTGCCAGTTGAAAAGCCAATGTTGCCCGACAGAAGAAGGTATCGCTCAGCAACTGCCAAAGCGATGCAGTTTTAGAAACATCTGGCTTTGCAGCTTCGCAAGCTGGTTGCGGATGAGGGTGAGACCCGATCGGGTCTACTGCTGTATACATGACAGACGGGATCACCTGACCCATCCTACCGTCACATGACAGATGGGATCACCTGACCCATCCTACCGTCACATGACAGACAGGGTCACCTGACTCATCCTACCGTCACATGACAGACGGGGTCACCTGACCCATCCTATCGTCACATGACAGACGGGGTCACCTGACCCATCCTACCGTCACATGACAGACGCGATCACCTGACCCACTCTGTCCGATCGTCACGCTTTTCAAACGGTAATTAAGTACTTTTTGTAGTAGCGTTTCGCATTCTAGCTATTCTACTCAGTCGGATATGATCTTTTACTTGTAATTTGCACCAATTCTGATCCTTGTAGACATGGAGTGCTCTCACGCATTGTTCATAGAAAGAGATCGTTATCGGCTATTGCGCTCGTGAGCACAATTCGAAATGGTTTCGCGTTGTAATATAGCATTTCAAGTTGTATTTTTATCACTCAGAGTGTGGACTGCTGTTTTCATTTCCAGGCCATACAACTTGCATCACCATATTTTTCCTGAAGTACTCTGAATCTGTTTTCCAAATAAAGGGATTTGCGGCGAAATTACAAAGTGCTGGCAGCTCACCATACACTGCTCACCATACACTGCTCACCATACACCTCACCATGCACCTTACCATACACTGCTCATCATACACCTCACCATACACCTCACTATGCACCTCATTATACACTGCTCACCACACACCTCGCCATACATCTCACCATACACCTCACCATACACCTCACCATACACCTCGCCATACACCTCGCCATACACCTCGCCATACATCTCACCATACACCTCACCATACACCTCACCACACTGGCGGATCTAGCCCACCGGTTTGGGGTGGGGGCAACTTTCGGTTTTCGGCGTCAGCCCCCCCCCTCCCCTCCCCCAGTGGCGTACCTAGGAATTGGATCGGGGGAGGGGTCGAACGGATTTGGAGGGTGCCCATTCTCCCACTATTTTTGGTTAAAAGCACCGGATTTCGACAACTATTTTGCAAAGGGGCCCATTTTTCAAAATAATAATTAATGACAACATAATTTCCTGTGTAGCGGCCATAGCTTACCTGCACCGTTTCTAAGTTACCGGATATTTGTTCTTATTTACCAAAACGTTCACGTTCACGTTCAACGTCTTGTACCACGTCAACGTTCGTGCACGTGTACATCCTGGTGAATCCGACTTTGTCAACTCTTGCTGTAAGCAGAACTTGAGCAGCATGGAACCCTCGATGTGTGTCAGAATCTACTATGCTACCATATTGACCTCCAAACAACTATGAAAAAAATACCTTCAAGATTGGAGATTCTTTAATTTGGACGCTATTTTTTAACCTCGGCAAAGGTTACTGCATTTTAATTTAGTATACTTCTGTTGGTTTCGGGGGGGGGGGGCAAAATACACTATGCCCCCCCCCCCCCCTTTTAAGCTCTTCGGGGGGCCATGGCCGGAATGGCCCCTCCCTGGATCCGCTAGTGCCTCACCATACACCTCACCATACACCTCACCATACACCTCACCATACACCTCGCCATACACCTCGCCATACACCTCGCCATACATCTCACCATACACCTCACCATACACCTCACCATACACCTCACCATACAGCTCACCATACACCTCCCAATACACTGCTCACCATACACTGCTCACCATACACTGCTCACCATACACTGCTCACCATACACTGCTCACCATACACTGCTCACCATACACTGCTCACCATACACTGCTCACCATACATTGCTCACCATATACCTCACCATACAGCTCACCATGCACCTCGCACCACAACCGCTAGTTCCCATTCGTCCAGGGCGGCAATTAACAGGAACCACTCGCTTTAAGAACACCAGGGCCTCTTGTTCAGTTCCAGGAGGAGGCGAAGCTTTTATTTCTGCCTTTGGTAATGCAACCTGGTGAATGTCACGCATCCGAAATCACTGGCTCTGCATATATGCTTGAAGACTCATGGTTGTACGAACACTCAAGGCAATGCACCTAAGACTGGCATACGCTGATATCCGACTGTACTTGGACTTGAGCTGCCTCGCTCTCTAGTTCAGTGCTCCTCAGGCGGCATATACTGTCGCCACATCATTTGCAATAATATATTCCATACCCTAGTCAGAATAGTTGTTTGTCCGACTCAGAAAAACAACCGAATACTATCAGTGCCCTGGGGATACTTGCCTTATCCCCAGGCGTTCGCCGACGCATTTGGGGCAGTCGACCGTGCCCGCCGGTGTTTCTACGTCCTTACTTTAGACATGTGTTATAATCGCATATTGGCACGGATATCGTTATTGGTAGCAATGTCACAAGATTGACCATGGAATTTTGGAATTGGATGGCAGAAGTTTGCTATCATTTCTGGTCCTTTTGACTCATCGTCAATATGATCCAATGTTGACTGCAGGTTTGATTTTGTAGCATTTCCGATGTTCATACAGTCTCGAGGGTTTAAACGTGCCCAACAAGTGAACACACTCAGACATTGTGGAGCTGAATAAAAAGAAAGCTGCCCCTGTGATGCCAAGATACCGACAGGTGCATCTGCTTTTCGTCACATAATCGAATTTATTTTTACGCCCACCGTAAACATTGTGCTACCGCCGCTTCGTGCCTCTGCCCGGGGAATAGGCGTTTTTAGTGAAGAAATACGTCGGACTACGGCTCTGGTGTACGTGAATACGCCAACATCTGGCCAGGCGTGGAAGCCTCAGACGTGCTGCTTGGCATGTTGCAAATAGCATTCCCCGGAGCCAGCTGCCGACATCTGGGTCGTCTTGTTGGATCAGCGCATCTTTCAATAGCCGGCAAACAAGGTTACATCACGCCTGAAAAGCCGGTCACCTCGGCAATGGCGGCCGTCACGTCTGCCAAAACGCACTCTGCGCCGTCAATGAGACGACTTACAGGAATGAGGGCGCTCATACGTCATCAGGGCGCTTTGTCGGGACGGCGCTATGAATAGGGCAAATCTAGACCAGTCGACCTGGCTCAGCTCAATGTTCCCCTGGCGTGTTTTATGCTGGAAATTCGTAGACGAGGCACGGGCGAGTCCAGGCAAATAGGGAGAACGCTGGAGTTGAGCCGCATTTATCTTATTTAAATGATAAGATGCTTTACTAACAACAGACGCGCATTCGGTTGTATCTTATAAGTTGGGAAACTCCGTTTTAAAAAGTGATGAATAATTTCCATTGCGAGGGGGAAACACATAACGCGATCTTGTCCAAATTCATAATTTAAAGGATAGATAACACCCACAAGAAATCCACTTTCAAAGTATACGATAGACCACAAACTGCAAAATCCAATATTATAACAGTTAACAGTCCTACACATTGAAGCAGAATCCCAGGTGTAACAAGGTCATAATTGACATTCACGTAGACATATCTGCATAATTTGAGTAATAGATCTACTTGGCGGGCCACTTGGCCTCCCGCTCGGCTGCTGCCGACGCCATCGGCTTCCCGCGAACGAGCGCTGTTGGTGCCTCTCCAGCCTCGAGTGGCGCCGTTGGTGTCTCTCCAGCCTCAAGTGGCGCTGTTTGTTCCTCTCCATCCTCAAGTCGCTGTGGGTGCCTCTTCAGTCTCGAGCAGTGCTATTGGTTCCTCTCCAGCCTCGAGTGGCGCTGTGGGCGCCTCTTCAGTCTCGAGCAGTGCTGTTGGTTCCTCTCCAGCATCGAGCGGTGCTGTTGACCTCGGCGTTTGTGCAGCGGCCAGCTGACCCTGATCCCCCGGCCATTGTTCAGGTCAGGAAAGACTGGAATGCCGGCCGATCCTGTTACTGCCTGCTTCATGCCTACTGAAATTTTGAAGTATTGTAGAAGTTCTGAGTTACTGTAGAAATTCTGATTTACTGTAGAAATTCTGAACTACTGAGAGATATCACCAATCAATGCTGGCTGATTCATCAAGGTGGCGTCGTGCTACGGCCGGGGTAGCACTGCTAATGTTGGATCATTCATCAGGTGGTATTTTGCTACGGCCGGGGTAGCACTGCTAATGTTGGATCATTAATCAGGTGGCGTCGTGCTACGGCCGGGGTAGCACTGCTAATGTTGGATCATTCATCAGGTGGCGTCGTGCTACGGCCGGGGTAGCACCGCTAATGTTGGATCATTCATCAGGTGGTGTTGTGCTACGGCCGGGGTAGCACTGTTAATGTTGGATCATTCATCAGGTGGCGTCGTGCTACGGCCGGGGTAGCACTGCTAATGTTGGATCATTCATCAGGTGGTGTTATGCTACGGCCGGGGTAGCACTGCTAATGTTTGATCATTCATCAGGTGGCGTCGTGCTACGGCCGGGGTAGCACTGCTAATGTTTGATCATTCATCAGGTGGTGTTGTGCTACGGCCGGGGTAGCACTGCTAATGTTGGATCATTCATCAGGTGGTGTTGTGCTACGGCCGGGGTAGCACTGCTAATGCTGGCCGATCCATCAGGTGGTGCTGTGCTGCGTCATCTGTCACAACCTCCATTCCAGATCCATCCGAATAGTAACCATCCCCACTCGCCACCGTTCGACCCACCCGTCCCCCACAAACCCACTCATCGCTCTCACACTCACCCATCCCTACTCCGTCACCGCCTACTCCGTCATCATCGCTGACGCACCAGCGACTCATCTGGACGTTAGGTCACGCGAATACATAACACCAGGCGTGGACACTTCTGAGCAACTGAGCTCCTGCACGATAGATAGAGGAGTGGAGACATCAGGGAAACTGCGCTCCTGCAGGACAGATGGCGCCAATTCAGTACGCTTTAAAGCGTGCCTTTAAGGTGCAATGATTGATGCTGTTGGTCTCGTGCTGACGACGTTGTAGGTGCAAAGGTCATGGATGGATCAGTGGTGGGGCTTTAAGGATATTATGATGAGTGCCAGCAATGTTAAAGCTGTTGATTTCAACATGCATTGGAGTTGCCTGCAGATGGCGTCCCATGTTAACATCTTTAATAATCAGCGGGGGGCCCACTGAACATGGGAGACGGCAGGCTTGAACCACTCCAAAGAGATTCGGGTTCTACTTATGTGACGAGAGGTAAATGATAAAATATAATATAAGGTAGAACATATGAGTGGAGTCTTACTACACATATGAGTGGAGTCCTTATTCATCCGTTGATATTACAGCGTCACATGTGCTCATTCTTTTCGTGCACCTTCACAGACAAAATGCTAATCTTTCATACTTGTTGGTATTAAATTTTCAGCAGCAGTCGTGGTACAGAATATACACCACGGATTAGCAGCATCTACGGCATAAATGTAACACATCAATAGGTAGGTGGGTTTGACAGGAATAAGTACATAGCGATAAGCAAATTTAAGTGGAATGTTGATGAGAGAACCAGTTTGCGATTCATATATTACCACAAAAACTTCTCCAACAGAAACAGCAATCAACTAAGTGCACGATTGCATTGGAAGTTTGCATCAAGCCGGTAGCAAACCTAGAACCAGTTTTTAAACTCTGGTAAAGACGCCCTCAGGAAACATCTGCTACTATCAGCTGCGAACCTGAACATCCGAGTAACACTGGAACCTGAACCTGAACCTGAACCTGATCCTGAACATTCGAGTAGCACTTGAACCTGAACATCCGAGTAAGACTTCAACCTGAGCCTGAATCTGAGCTTGAACTTGAACATTCGAGTAATTATTGAACCTGAATCTGAATCTGGATATCGGAGTAACACTTGAACCTGAACATCCGAGTAAGGCTTGAACCTGAACCTGAACTTGAACCTGAACATTCTAGTAATACTTGAACCTGAGCCTTAACCTGAACATCCGAGTAGCACTTGAACCTGAACATCCGAGTAAGACCTCAACCTGAACCTGAATCTGAGCCTGAACCTGAACATTCGAGTAATTATTGAACCGAAATCTGAACTTGAACATCCGAGTACCACTTGAACCTGAACTTGAACCTGAACCTGAACCTGAACATCCGGTTTATACTTGAAGACGATCCTGCCGCATGAACAACAATTTCTATCATTGTATATTGTTGTATCATGTACATCGGCGGTGTGCGATAGACGTTCGCCCTTTCAACGCCTCTGTCGACGTTCGACGATAGATCAAGCATTCAGTCACCGCAAGAAATTCGACAGCAAAATATGCTGCCAACCTTAGACAACATGCTGCCAACCTTAGACAACACACTGCCAACCTTAGACAACATGCTGCCAACCTTAGACAACATGCTGCTAACCTTAGACAACATGCTGCCAACCTTAGACAACATGCTGCCAACATTAGACAATATGCTGCCAACCTTAGACAACATGCTGCCAACCTTAGACAATATGCTGCTAACCTTAGACAACATGCTGCCAACCTTAGACAACATGCTGCCAACATTAGACAATATGCTGCCAACCTTAGACAACATGCTGCCAACCTTAGACAACATGCTGTCAACATTAGACAACATGCTGCCAGCCTTAGACAACATGCTGCCAACCTTAGACAGCATGCTGTCAACCTTAGACAACATGCTGACAACCTTAGACAACATGCTGCCAACCTTAGACAACATGCTGCCAACCTTACACAATATGCTGCCAACCTTAGACAACATGCTACCAACCTTAGACAACATGCTGCCAACATTAGACAACATGCTGCCAACCTTAGACAACATGCTGCCAACATTAGACAACTTGCTGCCAACCTTAGACACCATGCTGCCAACCTTAGACAACATGCTGCCAACATTAGACAGCATGCTGCCAACATTAAACAACATGCTGCCAACCTTAGACAACATGCTGCCAACCTAGACATCAGCCATCGGTAGCGGTGAGCCGCGGCAAGCGTGGCGCATTAATATCTGAGACGCGTCACACGCCGTTGAAACATGCATGCAAGCAGCGCTCGGTCCCAATGGCGAAATGGACATACTTCCACCCTCGTCTTCCCGTCCATACTTCCACCCTCGTCTTCCCGTCCATACTTCCACCCTCGTCTTCCCGTCCCAACTTCCACCCTCGTCTTCCCGTCCCAACTTCCACCCTCGTCTTCCCGTCCCAACTTCCACCCTCGTCTTCCCGTCCCAACTTCCACCCTCGTCTTCCCGTCCCACCCTCGTCTTCCCGTCCCACCCTCGTCTTCCCGTCCCACCCTCGTCTTCCCGTCCCAACTTCCACCCTCGTCTTCCCGTCCCAACTTCCACCCTCGTCTTCCCGTCCCAACTTCCACCCTCGTCTTCCCGTCCATACTTCCACCCTCGTCTTCCCGTCCCAACTTCCACCCTCGTCTTCCCGTCCATACTTCCACCCTCGTCTTCCCGTCCATACTTCCACCCTCGTCTTCCCGTCCCAACTTCCACCCTCGTCTTCCCGTCCCAACTTCCACCCTCGTCTTCCCGTCCCAACTTCCACCCTCGTCTTCCCGTCCCAACTTCCACCCTCGTCTTCCCGTCCCAACTTCCACCCTCGTCTTCCCGTCCCAACTTCCACCCTCGTCTTCCCGTCCCAACTTCCACCCTCGTCTTCCCGTCCATACTTCCACCCTCGTCTTCCCGTCCCAACACCGTTTGACGGCTTGATCGATAATTCGTATGAGCAGTTGAGTCGGCATTGATACCACTTAAGATGAAGTGGCATCAGCTAGATTAGGTTATGCCAGGGTACAAAAAGCGAGGTCAGATTCAGCCCAATTGTCGTTTACACTGAAAACAAGAAGTTGCGACATCAGATAACCTAATCAACTTATGTTATCCTGCTTTATCTGACTTAACTCATACAAGCGTAGGGTTATGTTTTTGCAAACTAACTACACCCACAGCCGAAGATGTGTTTTGTTCTCGTCTCTGTTGGACAACGTAAGACTAAGTTCCTGCTGCTTACCTCAATATTTTCCAAAAAGTCGGCACTCTTAGTTCTGATCACGTCATGTGAAAACTAAATACTGTAGTGGGATAAATATAAAGGCGAGCTTGGCAATGGTATTATATTTACGGGCATTGCATACTTGTGGAAGAACAGTGGGCAGCACATGGGAGGACTAATGCTCAGTTTGCTGGAGTTGTGTAGGATGCTGGTGGATAGTTTGTTTGAAACTTAAAATGTGGTATTGGTTGGAATGTTGAGTATATTTTCGCCCAGGCTTAAAGTATCCTTCATTTACAGGCTTGACGCAGATGGGCCACTGGGGCTCTTATTAAGTCTGAACGCTATATGACTTATAGTAATAACTTCCGAGTTGATTCCATTTTCCGCACAAGCCTGATATCAGTTCGCGGTTTTTCACACAAACAGCAGAGAGCTTTCCCATGCTGGAAGGAGTCGTGCTGTGAGAACGACCCATGCTGGAAGGAGAAAAACAAAGTGCGATGTATTGAATATCACATTTCTTTTTGTTCTGCAATGGCTTGGTTTCACCTATTTCGTATATATTTATGTCTATTTTGGGTTAAATTAAGTTGGTGGGACCCATTGTGAGGTTGGTGCGGCCCAATTCAAAGTTGATGGGATCAAAATCAAAGTTCGTGAGGCCGAAGCCCCATCAAAGACATAGAAAGCTCGACCCCTGCTATAGGAAGATTCATACACAGGAGCGGTGATGCTGCATAACCAACACCTCGGTCAGCAGGTATCCTACACCAATTGCCAGCAAGCTGTACCTCGGCAGCAGCTATCCTACACCAACTGCCAGCCGGCTGTACCTCGGTCAGCAGCTATCCTACACCAACTGCCAGCGAGCTGTACATCGGCAGCAGCTATCCTACACCGACTGCCAGCCGGCTGTACCTCGGTCAGCAGCTATCCTACACCAACTGCCAGCGAGCTGTACATCGGCAGCAGCTATCCTACACCGACTGCCAGCCGGCTGTACCTCGGTCAGCAGCTATCCTACACCAACTGCCAGCGAGCTGTACCTCGGCAGTAGCTATCCTACACCAACTGCCAGCCGGCTGTACCTCGGTCAGTAGCTATCCTACACCAACTGCCAGCGAGCTGTACCTCGGCAGCAGATATCCTACACCAACTGCCAGCCGGCTGTACCTCGGTCAGTAGCTATCCTACACCAACTGCCAGCGAGCTGTACCTCGGCAGCAGCTATCCTACACCAACTGCCAGCCGGCTGTACCTCGGTCAGTAGCTATCCTACACCAACTGCCAGCGAGCTGTACCTCGGCAGCAGATATCCTACACCAACTGCCAGCCGGCTGTGCCTCGTAGCTCACTGTGGCATACTTTGTGTCGATGATTGCCTTGCCGTTGCTGTTGTGGGTTGCTCTCCGGTTAATTTTGACGTGAGTCGGGATTTAACCACCATTTTTACATCGGGTACAAGAAAATAGTTCTTTCTGACGTTACTTCGGATGTTTCCCGAACGAGGTGAACACTTTCAGAATGATGGGAACACTTCGTCCTTGCGTGACCGCCGATGTATGGACCGCTATAGATATACATAACACATATCCCACATCGCTATGAATTGAAGAATCACAAATCCCTCCACAAAATGTACAAAATCCACAAAATCTTACATTTTTATTGATCTAACTACAGCAAATTTCACATAGTTGTGCATTTAAATGTCACATATCCCACATTGTTATGGACCTAACAATAACATATCCCACATATTTATGGATCTAACTATAGCATGTACATACCACATCGTTATGGATAGCAATATAGCATACACCACATTGTTCATGTCACAAATCTATAATCACAAATCCCACATCGATATGGAAAGAAATATAGCATATCCTATACAGTTATAGATCCAAAAATAACATCCAATATCGTTATGGATCTAAATATAGCACATGGCATATCTTTATGGATTGAAATATCACACATATCACATGTTAGTATGACAGGGTAATAAGGAATGCCATCGTGGACATACCAATCGCACATCCCGTATTTATGTTTGCATAGAGCACGATTAAAATTGCAAATTCGATTGTTGCGAAAAAGTTGCCATTAAGCTGAATTGGAAGGTCAAATTGGTCAAGGTGAAGAATACAAGGTGAAGAATGCAAGGTAAAGAATACACATGAAGACATCTGATATTCATGAGATGCCGTTCTCTACCGATATCACTCTGTAAGAACCCCAATCGTGTAACGCGCCACCAAGCATGATACTAGCGACTTTATAATGGGTGAATCAAACCCCAATCGTGTAACGCGCCACCAAGCATGATACTAGCGACTTTATAATAACCCCAATCGTGTAACGCGCCACCAAGCATGATACTAGCGACTTTATAATGGGTGAATCAAACCTGCAATCTACAAATGGCATTTTCTCATCCCGCCAGGCATGGCGTTAGCTACATTTGAATAGGCGAACAAGCCTCCCATCTACAGAGAGTATTTCTCCCGGGGAATGCGCCGCGTGGATGAGGGCTAATATAAGATGAGGGCTAATATAACACGATTGCTGGGGTACATCCAATGCATTTCTGGCTTGGCATTTCTGTTGTGCCTCTTACTTATTTCCGTAGGCCATTGTGCATTACCGCCCGGTCTGAAGCCCGCGGCTAAGCGATACATTCACGGCCCGTTACCCACCTCTGCCGCCACGCCTTCCTCGGGCACGATGCATCACTGGCGCGGAGCCGCGTCGCTCACGCCGGCAGCCGGCAGCCTGGACGACACGGCTGTAGCGGCGCCCACTACAGCCAATCAAGATAGAGAACCACCACCAGAAGCGAGCGTAATCGATTTTCGGGTTTGGTGCGGGCCTTCTGAAATGCAATTTCCCCTTGGTCAGATGTGGAGGCTGGGCGAGACGACAGGTCGCGAACAGATAATCCACCGGTCGGTGCAGACTGACGTTGAGCCCGGCTGGAGGTCGGCTCTGTCACATAGCCGAGCTCTCTTGCGATGACGCTTTGTGACTGTGTGGGATCTATTGTGTCTTTTAGCTGTTTTTCATTAAGTGCGGCCCAGATCGGTCGGCCCAGACCAGTCGGCCCAGACCGGTCAGCCGCGCCTGGCGTTGGTCATCGACAGGCAGTCTGCCCCGTGATGCAGTCTGTCCCGTAAGGCAGCCTGTCACATAAGACAACCTGCCACATAAGGCAACCTGTCCCGTAAGGCAACCTGTCACATAAGGCAACATGTCCCGTAAGATGGCAGTCTGTCTCGTGAGGCAGCCTGTCCCGTAAGGCAGCCTGTCCTGTAAGGTGACAGTCCCTCTCGTAAGGCAGCCTGTCCTGTAAGGTGACAGTCCCTCTCGTAAGACAGCCTGTCCTGTAAGGTGACAGTCTGTAAGGCATGGACTGGCATTCTGTCCCGTATGATGGCAGCCTGTCATGTAAGACATGGACTGGCAGCTGTTCCTGTAGAAATTTAGTTTCGTATTCATAGCAGGCGCTTCATTAAAGCACACCTCAATTCAGTCATGGTGCTACAGGTCGATGTCTGCTTCGAATATTCACTTGGCAGCCACTGGGAACAGCCTCCCTATTGAAACAGCGCTCCTCTGCAAGCTGACCAGACAAAACTGTAAGCTTCGCAGCTTGTGATGCCACTCGAGACATTCTAGTCGACTGTCGTCCGACATTGGCAGCTTGTGATGCCACTCAAGACATTCTAGTCGACTGTCGTCCGACATTGGCAGCTTGTGATGCCACTCGAGACATTCTAGTCGACCGTCGTCCGACATTGGCAGCATGTGATGCCACTCGAGACATTCTAGTCGACTGTCGTCCGACATTGCGCAAAGTCGACTGTCGTGCGACATTGCGCAAAGCACGCACTTAGCTGGAACCAGTATGTCTTCCTGTTAATCCTATTGTGTACAGCAAGCAAAATAATTCCATTGTTCAGTGGGGCTTATTCGGCCCCATGAGATCTCGCTGGGGGTGGGGGGGGGCAGGGGTGGTATTGCCCTTCAATACCGGACCTACGGTGGGACGACGGCCCGTCGATCAGACGACCGTCGCGTCGCCGTCGCAGTCTGCGGCGGGGTGTCGGTAATGGCTGCTGGCGATCGGTAAACCTAACAGCTTTACGACCGGCAGTGGCTGGGGTCGAACCAAATAGCCCGCTGTTGGCTCCCGGACTGTGTGACCCACTGTTGGCTCCCGGACCATATCACCCCCTGTTGGCTCCCGGACTGTGTGACCCACTGTTGGCTCCCGGACCATATCACCCCCTGTTGGCTCCCGGACTGTGTGACCCACTGTTGGCTGCCGGACCATATCACCCCCTGTTGGCTCCCGGACCATATCACCCCCTGTTGGCTGCCGGACCATATCACCCCCTGTTGGCTCCCGGACCATATCACCCCCTGTTGGCTGCCGGACCATATCACCCCCTGTTGGCTGCCGGACCATATCACCCCCTGTTGCTCCCGGACCATATCACCCCTGTTGGCTGCCGGACCATATCACCCCTGTTGGCTGCCGGACCATATCACCCCTGTTGGCTCCCGGACCATATCACCCCCTGTTGGCTGCCGGACCATATCACCCCCTGTTGGCTGCCGGACCATATCACCCCTGTTGGCTGCCGGACCATATCACCCCCTGTTGGCTCCCGGACCATATCACCCCCTGTTGGCTGCCGGACCATATCACCCCCTGTTGGCTGCCGGACCATATCACCCCCTGTTGGCTCCCGGACCATATCACCCCCTGTTGGCTGCCGGACCATATCACCCCCTGTTGGCTGCCGGACCATATCACCCCCTGTTGGCTGCCGGACCATATCACCCCCTGTTGGCTCCCGGACCATATCACCCCCTGTTGGCTGCCGGACCATATCACCCCCTGTTGGCTCCCGGACCACATGACCCGCTGTTGGCTCCAGGACAATATGACCTGCTCCAACATTGAGGAGGAACTTGTCCCCTGAAAAGCATACAATGCAATACCCATATTATAATGCATTGCGTGGAAGGAAAGGTGCGGTTAACCGTGTTCGATTTTGGAAATTCACAGAAAATGGCGGTTTACGCTCCAGTGCCGCTCGATTGTTCCCAGATTTCCCCGTTGTTGCCAGATTTATGGGGATGTTAGTAGGTGTTGGCATGCTTTAGCTCTCTTTTCCTCGCCCCTCTCCGTTCACGCCCTGTTTACATTCTGATCGCCACCAGTGCCACGTGTGAAGCAGGCTTTGTGCCACGTGTGAAGCGGGCTCTGTGCCGCTGTGAAGCGGGCTCTGTGCCGCTGTGAAGCGGGCTCTGTGCCGCTGTAAAGCGGGCTCTGTGCCACGTGTGAAGCGGGCTCTGTGCCGCTGTGAAGCGGGCTCTGTGCCGCTGTGAAGCGGGCTCTGTGCCGCGTGTGAAGCGGACTTTGGGCAAGCGCCGGATCGACGGGGATGCGATCAGTTGAGTGTGTTCACAGCGTCGTTGACGGCTAGTTCAATGTGTGAATAAACCGTCAGTGGTAAGAGAGCGAATCTCAACTCGAATTGTCGCCTTTGGCTTACGTGAGCCAAAGGCCGTTGTCACCGCCAGGGATTGATTGTTTTCTTCTACGGTTTCGTGCGGAGCCGTTGACTAAAGCAAATGCCCGGGTTGGTTACGGCGGGACTAAGCTGTTGGTGGCCCCGGTCTAGCTGTTGATAGCTTCACCGTAGTTGGTGATAGCCCCACTGTAGCTGGTGATAGTCCCACTGTAGCTGGTGATAGCACCGCCGTAGCTGATGCCTGAGCGGTGCCACAGGCGACGCTATCTGCGGAATCTGTGGTTGGGTGACCCAGGCGTCGTGGCGACAATGGTGATTGATGCTGTGTTCTCCAGGCGTACATGCAACATATCACTCAGTTGAATTGCCGTCTGCTGGTTCCCAGACGGCGAGGAAAATACGGGGCTCAGTCTCCAGCAGGAGGAGCGTGGGCCGATGTCGCTGCATATGAACTTTGGCACCGGTCGGCTGGTACTATAGTAGCAGACGGGGGGGGTCTGCCGTGTTGCCGCCGGACAGCCACACCCGCGCCGCCACGATGGTCCGTGTGTGCGGAAGGAGCGGCTGGGTGCCCGAAAACTTGGAAAACAGTTCCGAAAACTTGGAGGACAGGCGAGGCGGCGTACGGCTCAGTTCCGGGGACTTGCAGGGCGGACGCGGCGGCGTACGGTTCAGTGAATTCAGCTCTGAGCACACTGACATGTACGCCGGCAGAGCAACCTAAGGAGCACCGTGCTGACATAATAGCACCGCTAGTTTATCACGAAGATGTCGATGAGCAAAGTTCGCAAAGTTCAGGATACCTTTCCTATCGCCTGCAGCGAGCTGCCTTCGGCGATATTGTTCCGGCATGGCTGCGTGAAGCAGAAAAGCTGTCCATAGACCTGTCTTACCTACAGTGCTGGGGAATCTCATGGCTAATGCTTCCATTGTCACCACCCCGCAGCTGATTTCATTGGACGTCGTTCTTGGACCGTGGCCCAGCCGGGCCATTGGCACTTCGAACCCCAATCCCTGATGCGATACCAGACTTGATCTTGGCGTCAGTCCCGACGACGTCTCCGGGACTGAGAGTACACACAGGATGTGTCATCGCTGACCGCTGCCCAGGGTGACTGTTACGGGATAAAAAATAGAATACATTAACATGAGCGCATCAGTATATTTTTATAAATGTTCCCGGCGAATATTTCACATACATTTTGCATACAATTTTGATTTGCGAAGAACATCCCCTCTGTATTTCCTTTCAACGTTGACTTTCGAATTCTAGGTTCGGTTTTACCCTGGCATCATTGACAAACAGAGTAGGACCTTAACTCGAGCAGTGTGCGACAAATCGGTAAACATGGCCGGGTGGAGGCGGCTCGGCGGTGGTCGGTCGGCCGGGCGGAGGCGCCTGGGGCGGCCGGCGTCGGAGAGGCGGCGCGGCGGTGGTCGGTCGGCCGGGCGGAGGCGCCTGGGGCGGCCAGCGTCGGGGAGGCGGCGCGGCGGTGGTCGGTCGGCGGCGGGGCGGGGGCGCCTGGGGCGGCCAGCGTCGGAGAGGCGGCGCGGCGGTGGTCGGTCGGCCGGGCGGAGGCGCCTGGGGCGGCCAGCGTCGGAGAGGCGGCTCGGCGGTGGTCGGTCGGCCGGGCGGAGGCGCCTGGGGGCGGCCAGCGTCGGAGAGGCGGCGCGGCGGTGGTCGGTCGGCCGGGCGGAGGCGCCTGGGGCGGCCAGCGTCGGAGAGGCGGCTCGCCGCCGGAAGTTTGGCTGCTTACCATTCCCCAAGGGATCCGCAGAGCTGGAACGGTCTGAATTCGGCGTCGCACAATCAAACATTTGTTGCTCAAAGCTTTTTGATACATTTTAACCTGATGGAGTCGTACTATTGCAGTCTGTTTGTTTGTTTGTTTTGTAGAAAAGCTGGTTGTGGGGACCCTTTGAGTTCAGAAATTTAGCCTCTACCCTCCCAATTCATGTCGCGACAGTTTTCGGCAGATGCCATGCCACGGGTCGGCCGAGCTGTCTCACAGCTTACGTTGGCAAGTCGCGGACCGCGCCGAGGCCAAACAGTGGACTTTACTCCCCCATTTCCAGCACAGGTGCATAGCTATCTGACACCCTACCACCGTCGCCGTCCGACAGCGTGACCTCGATGCAGGCCGCCGCCGTGTGGATGCCAGTGTGGTGATGTGACCGTCAGTGGGTGATGTATGTCAGTGATTCTATTCTGGGAACGCAATGGGCAGGTATGTGTGTGTGTACATGACTGAGAGATGAAAGGTGTATAGATGACAGTCAGTTGATAGGTGTGTAAGTACATGAATGGTATGACAGTAGTATGACTGTGATGTGACAGGCTCTGTCACTGGGCAACAATATGTCAGGTATGTCTCGAGTGCTGTGCATGTGTGTGTGGGATGACAGGTATGACAGATGTCATACTCCGTGGCCAATGTTGAATGTGTCTGTGACGTCAGGTGTGGTACTAGATACGTTAGGACATATGTGCGTATGTTCTATGCATGTGTGTAAGGATGATGAATGATTGGTTGACTGTTGGATGAAAGTTACTGTGGAATGTCAGATGACAGATGGGCTGTAACGCCCCGATCTGCAGGCTGCCTGTGTGCAGCGCGGAGCCGCCGTATCGGTATTGTCTGGAGGTATGCGCTGGAGGCGTTGGGCTATGGTAGCACAATGGGTATGATGGGAGGAGTTTGTAATTGTTGAGTGTGTTATGCAATAGCAAGTGAGTCTCTTATTAAGTCTAAACGCTTTATAACTTTATATAGGGTGTACCTAGCAGTGGATTCAGCACCTTCCTTCGGGATGTGATACTGATGAGATTGTCTATGGTAGCACAATGGGAGTATGTTATGCAATAGCAAGTGAATTGGTGCAAGATAGGCTGCGATATATAGCTTCCTAGGAACTTGAGATAAGGGATTGTTTGGGTTGAGAGTATGCACATTTTTAGTACCTTTTCCAGATAAGCTTAACCCAGATGGGCCCCTGTGGCTCTTATTAAGCCTTAACCCTTTATGACTTTATGACTTTATGAGGTCAGCCAACAGGTGCCGACGGCCGTCACGCTGACTCAGCCTCGGGGTGACTCTGAGAATGTCTCTGAGGTCTGAGGGACGGCGCGATCCGACGGTGCAGTAGAGTTCGTCGAGTCCGAGCCATTGATCTCGATGCGACACGGAGATCACGTGCTCTGGTGATATCAGGGGATGAGCAACCCCACTGGATAGGGGGCGTAGACCGCCATATGACCATGACGTGGCCTGGCACAGAGCCAGGGGCGGTGGCTGTCATGTTGAGTTCGTGGAGAGCCGAGACGGCACTCTGACACTTGTCACCGAGCTGTCGACGCGAACGGTTGGGGGCTTGGCCCTCCGGCGAAGGCGACTGGCCGTCAGGCCAGTCGCCAGAGGTATGTCTGTGAAACTCTGATTGAGAGTCACTGTGTGACTGTTGAGATGTAGTCCTTTTGATGTGAGTTGTAGCGCGTATGAAGATCGATCAATATGTAATCTGAAGTATCTGTTGTAACTGCTGCCTCTTGGAATATCAGAACTTGGAACTTGAGATGAGAGACTGAGATATTGTATAAAGATGTGACTGTTTATTGACAAGATGTATGAAGATGTCGGATAGCCTGGTGAATCGTCTGTTGAGCAGTTGAAGCTGTCTGTCGTTTAAAGGCACTATTGTACTAATTAGACTATCACGTTGCACTATTGAAACCTGAATAAATATCGCCATTTAATTGCTAATGAAAGACGCCAATATAAGTGCTGGATTAGAGATGCCTGTCAAAATGTTTGCATCAAAGCTCGGAGATTGAGATGTAGAGACATTTAATTTATACACGGGGTCTGTAATATCGCCAACGTCGAAGTCCATAGCTATATCACCGTGCCAAAGAGGTTTGCCCCAGTCATACGCGAAATGGCTGACGAGCCCAGGGGCATGAAACAGAACTTCCCTACATTTTGTTTATTGGGTGGTTCTCGACACACTATATGCACGATCATGGATAATGGCGCCGTCCACACTGTTTTACCGGTGGGCCGCGGGATTGGGAAATGTCCTGAGTGGTGCGGGTATTGAACCCGGGACCTTTGGTACCCAGAGCTCAACACCTTAACCACTCGGCCATCCCCGCCCCTGTACTATGCAGTCTCGCACTTTCTCTTCCATGCTTATTTTCCAGTTGGGAAGGAGTCTTCTTGAACCACGAAACATGGTAGCATCTTGCATGATGTGCTCCAAGAGTTTTCCTAGCCCGCCACACTCGTCGAGGTTCCCGGTCTGAACTAGTGGTAGCTCCTCGTACCGTTCATCGTTCTGGCACCCGAAGGAAGCGTTTGGTGAACGTAGCGACTGTGCAATCGGTGTCTTTTTGTTGGATGTAAATGAGCTCGTTTTCTGGGGAAGAGTTTGCTCTGGCGAATTTTAGACGATAACCGCAATTATGTTTCACATAGGGAGATAGTACATTGTGTGAATTTTCGTGAACGACCTAATTAAAGCATGCTTCAAGTTTGCTTTCAATGGAGGAAAGGGTGAGCAATTACAACAGTTGGTCATCCAAGTCTGTGCTCTGGTGGCAAGGATATAACTTTGCTTACTTTTGGAAGAGCAGTTGACCATCCGCATCCAAATGCTGTTTAAATTTAGCACGAAGTTATGTCGTTCACTGGAAATATTGGAATGAAGATGCATTTTACCATCACTCCTCCCCACCGCCGCTCCCTTTCAGAAAGTTCCATCACCGGCTGGTTGAAAAGTTTAGCACAGTAACTTCGCAAGCAGGTATACCGATCATCAAAGAACACCGGTAGCTGTTATATCTGCTATAATGTAGCAAGCTGCAAGAAATACACAAATTGATATCAAGATTGCAGGGAAGTTTGTGATTGGAGCATCTCACACGGATTTGAGCACGTCAATGAACAATTATAATCCCACTATTATGATTGCGCATCTTCGCTATGCATCACCCCCAAGAGAATAGCACACGTTATCCATTAAAGTACTTACTTATTCAACAATTCAACAACACGTGTGTGCACTCACCTAGCAATAGCGTGCCATTTATTGAAGTTTCGGAATAGAACACGCTCCACCTCGGCTTGCAAGTTGTGCATACACCGAGTTAGCTGTGTTGGGTGGTATCGCTACTATCACAGTAATTTTTTTTAAGTAGCATCGGCAGCTGGGGCATAGACGACAAACGGCTGAACAGTCGCCCGCGCGTTCATAGACGACAAATGGCTGAACAGTCGCCCGCGCGTTCATAGATGACAAATGGCTGAACAGTCGCCCGTGCGTTCATAGACGACAAATGGCTGAACAGTCGCCCGCGCGTTCTCCCAGTGGTAACCCTGCACGGCATCTTGGAGCACAAAATGATCGTTTTTCAGAAAATCCCCTATGCTGATCGCCTCGTCAGGTGAAACCCCGCACTTCAGGCTCTTAAGAGCAGGCGTCAACATCACTTCGCGCCTGTTCTGGGCGTGCACTATGTAGTGGTGCCTCGTCAGATTGTGTCTGTCTGTCTGTCTGTCTGTCTGTCTGTCTGTCTGTCTGTCTGTCTGTCTGTCTGTCTGTCTGTCTGTCTGTCTGTCTGTCTGTCTGTCTGTCTGTCTGTCTGTCTGTCTGTCTGTTTGTCCGTCCGTCCGTCCGTCCGTCCGTCCGTCCGTCCGTCTGTCTGTCTGTCTGTCTGTATGTCTGCCTGCATGCCTGCATGTATGTCTGGCTGTCTGCTTGTTGGTCTGTCTGTCTGTGCGTTCTCCCAGTGGTAATCCTGCACGGCAACGGGAACAACAAAATACCTAATAGTTGTCTGAAAAATCCCGAAGATTATCGATAAGCCGGGCTCTTGGGGTGGCTATTCTGGGCATGCACTATACATTGGTGTCTTGTCCGATTGGCAGAATAGTCCCATCTACACCATCAATAAACCCGTCAGCGCTCCAATGCGTGGGCACCATGGTGGTTCGGACCCCTGCCGTACCGCAAGTAACTAAATCCCAAGAAATTGGTGACAGATCGCCTCTCTGACGTCAGCCAGGCGTCGCCGCGCGGTACGCACCCGCCAGTCTGCATTCGCGACTTTTTCGCACACTGTTTAAATTCAAGTCCCACTCTATTTAACAATGATTCCATTGTGAAATCGAATTAGAAAATCGATGTTTGAAGAAACTCCAGATGTGGTTTTTCACCAATCCAAATTCTATGCAAAATTTGTGTGAAAATTTCATTGGTACGTTTGCATTAAAACACTTTGTCTTGTCACCTCATAACGGTTTTCGAACATCAGAAATGTGTTCCCGTCTCAGAGATACGTCAATTTAAACAGATCAGTTTGTGATATGACGCCATATATTTACGCCACCGTACAGGATTAACTGCCGGACACAGAGTCATACAACTCTCCGAATCATGTTCAGGGACGAAGATAACCCCCAATCAGAGTTTAAGCTAAGTATGAGGGGGTGGGGTGTTATCGACCGGTTGAGTTGGCGTGTAATGATATTTTGAGATATTCACCACGCAAAACCACAAATTTTCTGCGCGCTTCGCGCGCCCGAAGCAGTCTCTGTCTGGTGACATAGTTTTGGTCACGCCCCCGTTTGGTGACATATTTTTGGTCAGGCCCCCGTTCAAAAAGACTCGGCTGCTCCCTGCGTAGGGAGTATTCCACAGCTAGGAGAGAGAGGCAAAGTCATGCTGAAATTATTTCCTTCCACGGAGCTCGCAAAGGGTTAATGTTAAATCACTTCACCAGTTTGGTGAAGCTGTACAATCATATTCTAACAATCTAAAAGTTGGTGCTAAGACCGTTTTAAGGTGGTTTTGTTTACATATATCATCGTTAAATGTCATGTGTGTCCAGGTACACAGGGCTAATGCTAACTTCGCCAAAGCTAGGCATACCACTGCATTCCTCTGTGCACAACTTAATGGCACGTTTATGTTTGTGTGCTGTTTATGTTTTTTATTCTGTGTGTATTTTGTATGTATGCTACGTTCCATGTTCATGATCATGTTCTTGCATCAGTTGCGCTATCCCTTTTATCTTCTGCTGCACCACCGTTCCTAAGCCCGCACGGCTGTCTACTCCCAGCCCGGCCCGCGACTGCGCGAGGTCCGCATATGCGGGTGGGTCCCGCGAATACGTTGCTCAGTGACAGAGGTGGTGCCGGCCGGTTGCTAACGATGCCGGCGCCCCCGCGTCGGTGGCCCGGCACGCTGCTGGGTGTCAGGTTACACAATCGTTAGGCTGTTTGCTTGCGCGTGAGGTCACGTGTGACGCACGCACCGTCGACGGCCAGGTGATGCGGCCTAATGGCAGACCATCAGGCGCGCATGCAGTGTCCGAGCCAGCGAGATGCAACACTGCATAATGGCAGCTACACTGTTATTTGTCGGTGAATCAGCATTGTCTCAAACAGAGGACGCCTGCACCTTCGCACCACCCCTGGATCCGCCACGAAGATCGGTCTACGGATCCTATGTCCCGGTCTGTCAGCAGACAGCACGATGGTGATGATAGTACAAAGGTGATATTACTAGGAGGGGAAAGACGGTCTGTCAGGGGATGGATTTATCCGATGTGCTTCACAGCTGGTGCCTCAAGGCCTGGCGGCTGCCATACCGCGGGCCCGTGACCGGGAATGGCGCCAGTGTCGGCAGGGAAATTGTGGGCCACAACAGCCTTCTCTTGGCGACGGACGGAAATCAATCTGAGATGGCGCGCTCATCACCACATACCCGCCACGCAGCGTCCAACAGCCTGCTCGGGCTACGGAAGTGACGTCACAGCACCAGTGCTTGGACCAAGGACTGCAAGTACGCCCAAGGAAGCGTTGCTGGTTGGTTGTTTTGATAGCTGAAGAGCAGGCCACATTAGGACTTGAAACAGTGAAACAGCAAAACAAAAACAGATTCCGAGATATGGTGATCAGCACAGGTCAATTTCCAGTAATGTCATTCATTCACATTAACGTTTGTACGTGCACGCGTTCATGCGCACGACAGTGCACGCGTTCGGACGTTGCCGTCGATCGTCATGAACATCTGCCGGTCATGCCTGCGAGCAAACTAGGGTAACGGTAGAGTAATTAGGGTAACGACCGCTGCAGGAAAGGATGGACGCGCGGGTGAACAATGTGGGGGAGCGGCTGCGGCGGGTGGCATGCGACGTCATGTTGACCTCCCCTGCAATGTATAATGTGATAAGCTGGCCTCCGGCATTGTCGGCTGTCAAACTCCAAACCCCGGCGAACACAAGAGCTAACAATTCACTCCAAGGCCACCAAGCTTGACCATAATGTTATGTTTCCAAGCAAGCCAATGTTTTCTGAGAATCCAAATATCGGACCGACTGGCTGGGACGCTGCTCTAAATTTTCGCCGCCAATCGTCACATCCTCACCCCTGGCACGCACTTCCTGTCGATCTGGAATGGGCCCGAGGATGTGGCGGATGTGGCAGACATGGTCCCGATTATGAGTCGAGCATAGCCGGATGCGGCCCAATCCTGCCAGCTTCGGGTGTTTCGGTATGCAGACTTTAAATGGGAGAAGTTGCTTTCTGGATACAGTGGGGGGGCGGCGGAGTGGAACATGTGCCGGGTCTTTGAGTAGCAGCGGGGTGGCTATGTGATTCCAGTGGGGACTGAGTATAACGTATGGCGCGTACCGGCGCGGTTGCAATGTGCCCCCAGTGGGTACGGAGTGGAATGTGTGGGCGGGTCTCTGGGTACTAGCGCGGGTGTTATGTACCCCCAGTGGGGTCGCCGGGTCGGAGTGGAGCATGTGGGTACTCTGAGTACCAGCGAGGTTGTTAGGTACCCCAGTGGTGTTGGAGTGGGTTATATGGGTTTCTGAGTACCAACGCGGTTGCTATGTGCCCCCAGTGGGGTCAGAGTGAAGCCTGTGGGTCTCTGAGTACTGGAGTACTGAGCTCTAGAGCGAGGTGAACCGGCTCAGATCGGACGGCCATCGAAGTCACATCGATCTCGGCAAACAGCGCATTATCTCGCAAATATGAGAACGTTTGATCGTGCTATGCTATCAGCTGATTGAAGCAGAGGTGTTTTTGTCTGGCGGCGTGTAGCCAGTGAAAGGCCCACCATGGTAATCGTTTAACAAGCGAAAGCCAGAAATTGCAAGTGAATGTGCAAGTGAGTTGGAAGTGAGACAGTTTGAGTGGAATTATGATAACTACACTTTACCGTCATGTAGCAGAAAAGGTGTGCATTAAGTAATTAAGAAAAGGTATGCATTAAGTAATTAAGAAAAGGTATGCATTAAGTAATTAAGAAAAGGTATGCATTAAGTAATTAAGAAAAGGTATGCATTAAGAAAAGGTATGCATTAAGAAAAGGTGTGCATTAAGTACGGGTCGTTAATGGCCGCTAGTATGTGCGCTAGATAATGCTTGGTGGGATATTTTGAAACTCTGATAATGAGTGTTGTTCGGTCCGACGTGATTCGACCGGAAGACCGGCCACCGAACGTTCAAGGTCACAGGTTTCGTCGGCGCGGTGGTGTGGTGGCGCGGAGCGCCGTCCAACCTGGACTCGATCGGATATTCAGCGTAGGACAGGTGAAGAACAAATGCAAGCACGGCCGAAAAAGTATTTAGGAAAGCGATTAAGCCAAATAATGAATAATTCCCCTTACTCACCAACAATAGCAGTCACGGAAGAAAGCCGTCCAACCTCGCGAACATGAACAATCCTCAAGAAGAAATACTTGTGTTATGCAGTCAGGCACGACGGCTTCTTTATTTTCCTATTAAGTAACATTTCAAGTATATGTGCATACGCTGTTTTTGCAATTGTTGTGAGAATGGTCCAGAATATATGTCTACATTTGTCAGTTCTGCGATTTAGCAAAACACGATATTTCGATGCATTTTTTTTGTCAAGCGAAAACCTGAATAAACTTAGCACCCTTTGGCACCCCATTGTGGTATATTGATGACTTGTGCGACAGTTCATCTGCGAAGCTGTGGGCGATATCAGTTGGAATGTACCATACCCCTGAGCTGTTCCTACAATCAATACTGGGCGTTCGTGAGCTGTGAACATACAGAACACGAGCGACGTAGTTGGCACCTTCGGAAATAACACTATTTGGCTGGTATCGACTCGCTGCCTGACACCGACTGGCGTCGTCTCGCTGACCCTGACACAGTCCAACACCGCCTGACACTGGCTGACACCGGCTGATGCGACTCAACACCACACAAGGGACATCAGACGGCACTCAACACCACACAAGGGACATCAGACGGCACTCAACACCACACCAAGGTCATCCGACGGCACTCAACACCACACAAGGGACATCAGACGGCACTCAACACCACACCAAGGACATCAGACGGCACTCAACACCACACAAGGGACATCAGACGGCACTCAACACCACACAAGGGACATCAGACGGCACCAGCGATCCGTGACATGACGAGACGGGACAGCCTCTGGTCTAAAATAGCCTCTGCAAACTTCTAGTTCCAATATCGAAGAGTATCGACTGGCTGCAGGTTGCAGAAGTTGCACAGATCGACAGCGGTTACATGTCAGGATTATCGGCTGGCTAACTGAATCCGTGTCTGTATCTGTATCTGTCTCTGTCTCTGTCTCTGCCTTTTCCTCTGTCTCTGTCTCTGCCTTTTCCTCTGTATCAGTATCTGTATCCGTATATGTCTCTGTATCAGTCTGTCTCTGTATCAGTCTATGTCTCCGTAGCGGTCTCTGTATCGGTATCTGTATCGGTCTCTGTATCGGTCTCTGCATCAGTCTCTTGATCTGTCTTGTGTCATGTGTCTTGTGTCATGTGTCATGTGTCATGTGTCATGTGTCATGTGCCATGTGCCATGTGTCATGTGTCATGTGCCATGTGCCATGTGTCATGTGCCATGTGCCATGTGCCATGTGTCATGTGTCATGTGCCATGTGTCATGTGTCATGTGTCATGTGTCATGTGTCGCATGGCGTATGTCATATGTCATATGTCATATGTCATATGGCATATGTCATCTATCGTGTGTCGTGTGTCATGTGTCTTGTGACTTGTGTCTTCTGTCTTCTGTCTTCTGTCTTCTGTCTTCTGTTTTCTGTTTTCTGTTTTCTGTCTTCTGTCTTCTGTCTTCTGTCTTCTGTCTTCTGTCTTCTGTCTTCTGTCTTCTGTCTTCTGTCTTCTGTCTTCTGTCTTCTGTCTTCTGTCTTCTGTCTTCTGTCTTCTGTCTTCTGTCTTCTGTCTTCTGTCTTCTGTCTTCTGTCTTCTGCCTTCTGTCTTCTGTGTTCTGTCTTCTGTCTTCTGTCTTCTGTCTTCTGTCTTCTGTCTTCTGTCTTCTGTCTTCTGTCTTCTGTCTTCTGTCTTCTGCCTTCTGTCTTCTGTCTTCTGTCTTCTGTCTTCTGTCTTCTGTCTTCTGTCTTCTGTCTTCTGTCTTCTGTCTTCGGTCTTCGGTCTTAGGTCTTAGATCTCTGGTCTCCGGTCTCTTCCCCCTCTCCCCTTTCTCTAAATCTCTCTCTCTCTCTCTCTCTCTCTCTCTCTCTCTCTCTCTCTCTCTCTCTCTCTCTCTCTCTCTCTCTCTCTCTCTCTCTCTCTCTCTCTCTCTCTCTCTCTCTCTCTCTCTCTCTCTCTCTCTCTCTCTCTCTCTCTTTCTCTCTCTATCTCTCTCTCTTGTGTACGCTATTTACCTCTCTATCTCCCTCTGAATTAAATATTATTCCCCAGGGGTTCTCGAAGCTAATGCGATGGGTTGGAATATTCGACCGAAACTGCAGTCCAAAACATGCAAGGATTTGTTCGGTCGTTACTCTGACAAAATAGCGGCTGTCGCGCGCATTCTAAATTCGCATAAATAGCATCGCTACTCGTTCTTGACAGCAGAAATCGAAATCTTGCGATTCCACGTGTCAGCCTCGGCGCTCCTGCGAGATTAATTGGCGGTCGTCATGGCAACTGAAGCGCATGATGAATATGAAGCCTTGATATCAACGATAATCAATAAATAGCATTGACGTTGTTGTCGATGTATGTCAACTTTACTCGTGGATCATGACTCCGACGTATCCAGGATCATTAGCAATCTGATCACCAACGGATCCAGCACGGAGTAGCGTGTTTTCTGGCAGTGTGTGGAGCCACGGAGACAGGCGTGCTGTTAGGAATAATCCCGGCGGTGGGAAATACTACTACAAGGACAAAAACATCACCTAGGTTCACCTCACCATCTTCATACAATGTCGGAACAAAGGGAAGCCTTGCTTTCCCTCAAAACAAAGTTCGAGATTGATTGGCTGGATTGTGATGAACCATGAACGAAGTTGAAAAAAACAGCGGCAGGAAGAAGAAGAAGAAAGGAAGGACAGACAGAACACCGATGAAGCAACAAGGTGCATGACTGAAGGCATGACTGCATGACATTTTATAGACGGTTAGAAGGCACGTGTTGCTTTTATAAGTATTCTGGTTTTCCTGGAATTAGCGGCAAAATTCTACATAATAATTACTCGACCAATCTCTTTACCGTGGCATAGTGTTGTGACCTGACCTCAGGTCAATACAACTATTTTGTATTTTCATCGGAGAGTTGTGTATTCAACAATGTGTTTTGTAGCGATATATAAGATATTCTTCTCGACATAAAATTAAATAAACTGACTTCAACACGGCAGCCTCGAGAACAAAAAACTTTCATTTTGACCCACCTAGGTCAGTGGCCTATAGGGACCCGGAGTTGATGTTGTCACCGAACGATCCGCTGTTTAATTATAAAAGACGAGATGTGATATGAGAATCTTCAATGATTTAGGAGTTACTTCCAGAAAAACCCTACCGAAGAGGGGGCAACATTTGCACTCGCCCATCCCCCTCTCAGACAGCTCGCGGGTTAACTGTTTGTTCGTCTTTGAATATCAAATCTACGGCTGTCTGGCAAGACGTCACATATGCGTATTGTGGTGTTACAGGTACGGCAGCGCAGTGCTGTGATCTGGTTATCTCCTAGTCTAGGCTGTTAGTTTTGTGCGCCAAGCTTATGCTTTGTAGTCGTCCACAGAATATTATATGTCGGAGTAAATGGTCGGTGCTTGGGCTCGACTTGTTACTCCATCTAATTACTCATTTCCTTGAATATTAACGTGACCTGGAATCCAGAGGAAAGCGATGCTGCCTGCATTAGTGGCCACGGTATGTTGAATTTAACCGATAACTGGATGATGGCAGCCGTGAGTGCTGCCAATTAACTGTATGACATATTTGGAGCCGGAACAAATCACTACGTTAGTCATGTTGCGCCTCATCAGAATAAAGATGGCGGCCAGCGTGGCCTGTTGCTCAGCGGTGCAGATAGCAAATGTTGCCTGGTAGATACTTGGAAAACTTGCGGCCTGGCCTAGTGATATCGATTCCTACCTTTGTCTTTGAGTTTTGACTCATCCAGAATTTTGAATGCCAGTTGTGCACATCAATTGTCGTGGTTGCTGTTGGTAGGGTAAATGCTGAAAGCGCACACAATTCCAGCCGGTGTGGTGTCTGACTTGCCATCCTACTTCAAGTTCTCGGACGTCGGTTCATGCGGGTTCTGCAGAAGGACTTATAAAGGTCTGTAGTGGGCTGTAGCAGCGGGCTACAATAGTGCGCTGCAGTAGTGGGCTGCAGCAGTGAGCTGTAGTTGTGTGGGCTGCAGTAGTGGGCTACAGCAGTGGGCCTGTAGCAGGGGGTTGCAGTAGTGGGCTGCAGCAGTGGGCTGTAGCAGTGGGCTGCAGTAGTGGGCTTGTTGTAGTTGGCTGCAGCAGTGGGCTGTAGTAGTGGGCTGCTCCAGTTGACTGTAATAGTGGGCTTGTAGTAGGAGACTGCAGTAGTGGGCTGCAGTAGTGGCCTTGTAGTAGTGGGCTGCAGTAGTGAGATGCAGTAGTGGGCTTGTAGTAGTTGGCTACAGTAGTGGGCTGCAGTAGAGAGCTGTAGTAGTGGGCTGCCGAGCTGCAGGGGATGGCCTAGTGAGGTTGAGATCTGAATGATCCGTGGCAATTTGAATGCTGACTGTGGAGTGTGGCATACTTCCCTATTTTGTGCTCAATACCACCTCAATGCCGGCACGTTGAGCAGCGGTAATGCGGGGCGACATGTCACCGACAGGCGCCATTACTCGCAGACATGTGCTTGGGTCTGGCTCAATGACCAATTTATAGGCAAATGATAATAATACCTGCCATCTATACTTCTAACATGAAAATTCATCACGATGATTTGCAATTATTTACCATTACTCAAAATATCTCCAACTGCACTAGATGCTTCACCTGTACCAGATACTCCAACTGCACCAAATACTCCAACTGTGCCAGATATTCCAACTGCACCAGATATTCCAACTGCACCAGATATTCCAACTGCACCAGATATTCCAACTGCACCAGATATTCCAACTGCACCAGATATTCAAAATGTGCCAGATACTCCAACTGCACCAGATACTCCACCTGCACCGGATACTCCAACTGTACCAGATACTGCAACTGCACCAGATATTCCAACTGCACCAGATGGTTACTCCAATTGCACCAGATACTCCAACTGCACCAGATACTCCAACTGCACCGGATGCTCCAACTGCACCAGATACTCCAACTGCACCAGATACTCCAACTGCACCAGATACTCCAACTGCACCAGATGCTCCAACTCCACCGGATGCTTACTCCAACTGCATCAGATGATTACTTCAACCGCACCAGATACTCCAACTGCGCCAGATGATAACTCCAACTGCACAAAATACTCCAACTGAACCGGATACTAGATCTGCACTAGATACACCAAATGTGACAGATGATAACTCCAACCGCACCAGATACCAGATATAGTGTTAAAAATGATTCAGTCTGAAGTAAAAAATCAATTCTGATTCGATGCGTGACCTTAAATGCACCACTATGTCTTATTAAATATGTTTAATACAACGAAGAATGGCTTTTAGATGCTCCTGGGTTTTAGACATTGCGTGTAAAGAAAGCATACGACCTTCAATATACCAGGAGGTGCTGAGTTGACATCAAAAGTAAAGTTAAGGATTATACTTTATTACTCAACGTTTCGGCCAGGGGCCATCGTCAGGAGTGATATAAAAATGTCAAGTTTAACAATTGAAGAAAAAAAAAGCACGCGAGAAAAAAAACGTGCAAAATACACGTGGAATGCAGAAAAGCCTCCTCAGTGGTGCAGACACTTAAGAAACTCCAAACCACAAACAAACTATGTCAAGATAGAATCCTCTGAGGAAGCCCGAGCCGATGGTCCATATACATATCGATACATACACTCACGCACATATATAGACATAGATCCAATATAACTCGTAATACATAAAATATAATTTATGTTTATGTAATTTTATGTGATATACCAAGACGTCGTTTGCGTGTTTAGTTGCGGCCGTAGATTACGTATGTGTAGAGATTCGAGGACCTTTAGATCAGCGTTGTCCCTGGCTGTTGCTAGAATTTCTACTTTGAAGTTTGTGTTAGTGTCGCTGTGTTCCATGTTAGAATGTGAATGGAACACAGCGACACTAACACAAACTTCAAAATATAAATTCTAGCAACAGCCAGGGACAACGCTGATCTAAAGGTCCTCGAATCTCTACACATACGTAATCTACGGCCGCAACTAAACACGCAAACGACGTCTTGGTATATCACATAAAATTATATAAACATAAATTATATTTTATGTATTACGCGTTATATTGGATCTATGTCTATATATGTGCGTGAGTGTATGTATCGATATGTATATGGACCATCGGCTCGGGCTTCCTCAGAGGATTCTATCTTGACATAGTTTGTTTCTGGTTTGGAGTTTCTTAAGTGTCTGCACCACTGAGGAGGCTTTTCTGCATTCCACGTGTCTTTTGCACGCTTTTTTTCTCGCGTGCTTTTTTTTCAATTGTTAAACCTGACATTTTTATATCACTCCTGACGATGGCCCCTGGCCGAAACGTTGAGTAATAAAGTATAATCCTTAACGTTACTTTTGATGTCAACTCAGCACCTCCTGGTATATTGAAGGTCGTATGCTTTCTTTACACGCATTATTAAATATGGCTGATTATTCGATGAAACTAGCTTACCTCGTACACTAGCTTACCTCGTATGCTAGATATATCAACTAACATTGTATCATAAACACAGGTCCTAATGTATTGAATAAACTAGTTACGTGCCAGATTTATATGTAGCTTTTTTAAACCACTGATATTAAGGTACCGAAATTTAATACATAATAGCATACTATTATGTATTCATTTGCAATCTACAGATGTATATTTCTGTTCCAAAATTGCAACTATGGATAGCTATGCCAGGTGACAAATAACTTCAGTGAAGAGCTAGTCTACACTATGAACTAAACCAGGATAAAGTAGGCAGCCTAGAATTCACCTTCACCGACAGCGTAGCCCCGTTCTCACGGTGGCGCGTGGCTTGCGTATCCATAACTTAACCTGAGCCCGACGACTGGCGGCAAAGCAGAACTGACATGGATTGGTCAATAGGCAATGCCTAAAATGAGGGTCAAAGGATGAGTATGAGTGAAGGATGAGGATCCCTGACAAACTGATGATCCTAGCACGGCATGGTATCACACTTGTATTTGACCCCATGGAATGTGATTCTGACCGACTTTCGCTTGCTTTCACTGTTTGACTGACGATGTTGCTTGCATTTTACTGTTTGGCTGATAATGTTATGGGTGCTGCATGACTGACACAATCGATGTGCCTTAAACTTTAATAACCAATCAAATTCCAAGAACCAATGGGCAGTGCCCACTGTCAATGGGCAGTGCCCACTGTCTGCTGCAGTCAGCTGGCTAAACTCAGTGACGACCCATGGGCGTGAGCATGTAATCAAATCGACCGGAAGACTTACCCCGCCTTGAGACAGGGTAGGTTTGGGTTACGAGTTTGTTTACATCTGACGGCTTTGGCACATCCGCCGTACATGTCACACAACTAACACGGGCCACGTTATTTAACTAACACGGGCCACGTTATTTAACTAACACGGGCCACGTTATTTAACTAACACGGGCCACGTTATTTAACGGCTGTTGACGCTCCGCAGGAGAACTGCCGGCCGGGGAGAATGTGCTGAAAGGCGTGCTGAAACAGAGAGATCATTTGTGCCGCCTCCAAAGCGAGTGGGTTTTGCATGCAAGTTGAAGGTACCAGTGTGCATTTACTTAAAGGAATTTTACGTTATAGTGATGTAACGTTTTATGCTGATGAAGGGGGCAGGGTGACGAGGAACCGTCTCCTAGATGGCTCAGACGGTTTTGATATAATTTAACTTACTTTGCCTAATGTTTCACAAGATAAGCTGCACATCTGGTGAGGGAGGGTTGGCAAAAAAGTGTATTTTGCCAGGGTGTCGGCATTAGCCTGCTGTTGTCGAAGAGCGCCGTGCGGGCAATGAGGTAATTGCCCACACCGCCTACCTCGCCGGCTGTCGCGTGTTAATAGTAATCGTAGGATGCGTTCCAGCAGGGGAGACCGGGCAAGATAAGTTTGCCCACTCACGAAAGGCCAGAACCGCTCCTGACGTTCTGCTTGCCGGGTCTTAAGAAGGTTAACCACGCGCAGTGGGGTTCGGCATTCGAACGCGCCCCACGGGGGTGGAACAGACTACGGCCCTGCTTAACAGTCGGTTTAACATGAAAAGTTACGGGTCGATGTCATTGCTTTTGGCGGAAAACTGCAGATCTCTACAGAATAAGCTCAGAGAAGTCATGTATATTGACCTAAATGTTACATGTATTGTCACAGGTCAGTCCATATCGTTGGACTTAACCTACTTGGCGAAATTTATATTTTAGTTGTGAATAAAAAAGCAGCACAGAAGCCACCTTTGAATGCCGTCATGCGTTATACATTCTAAGGTCGCCAAGAAAAGCATCCTCAGTAATGATAAGATCGCAGTCATGGTGGGTCACTTGGCATTTTGAGGTAAAATATTGATTCGCGTCTGCTATACACATGTGGTGCATGTTTCTATACCAGATTTTACCAGGAACAGGACCGAAGCAATAAAAAAGCTTCCCAGAGCACATGGGAGCATATGCCCTTATTTTTGGAGGGCATTCTTTTGTAACGAAGTGGCAAGGCCTACACAATGTTAAACAGAGTCAGAGGTTTGTGCTCGAATGCCCGCTCCATGATGAACGCCAGCTGTGCGGTGACGAATTGCGACACTCAATTTCTGACAATACTGAGACTACCACCAGGCATTTGGTATCCAAATCTCGGTCATTTTGATAGCTAAGGCCTTAAATATTCACAAACGGTGATCATACATCCTGAATCATATATATTTCGTTTTGTTTTAAAGCAAAACCGTTTCGAAAATGCAATATACGTTTCATGGAGTTTTGCATATTTTGACAACTACCTTGCACAAAAAGTAGAATTATGAGATATCAGCATTATTGCCCATTATTGTCCATTACAGTCGCTGTCAATCGGCGAAAATCAACTGTTCAGTTTTGTCCCTCGATGTTCGCGCTTTCTTCGACACACCCTACAATTCGTGCAAACGTTGCACGAAATTAACGATAGAGTTAGTCGATTGGCTACAGCTGCGCACATGACGAAAAGATTCAAAGTATCAAATGGACAACTCTGCGAGTTTTCGTTTAGACAAAGAAACATCACCAGGGGGCAGATTCTGCCCCACCCCGCAGTCGGGCGAGAGTTACGACTAGGTAAGTATTCGCGATTGTTTCTTTCAGTGGCCACCAGATAGAGTTTGATGAAATGGACGGCTATTCCCTCCCATACTCACCAAAAATATGGCCTCGTTACCAGTCGTCAGACGCTGCTAGGAGTGGCGCCGACGTGGGGTAATGCTTCCCCCGTCTAGGAGTGGCGCCGACGTGGGGTAATGCTTCCCCCGTCTAGGAGTGGCGCCGACCTGGGGTAATGCTTCCCCCGTCTAGGAGTGGCGCCGACCTGGGGTAATGCTTCCCCCGTCTAGGAGTGGCGCCGACCTGGGGTAATGCTTCCCCCGTCTAGGAGTGGCGCCGACGTGGGGTAATGCTTCCCCCGTCTCTTCTAAGAGTGGCGCCGACGTGGGGTAATGCTTCCCCCGTCTAAGAGTGGCGCCGACGTGGGGTAATGCTTCCCCCGTCTAGGAGTGGCGCCGACGTGGGGTAATGCTTCCCCCGTCTAGGAGTGGCGCCGACCTGGGGTAATGCTTCCCCCGTCTAGGAGTGGCGCAGACCTGGGGTAATGCTTCCCCCGTCTAAGAGTGGCGCCGACGTGGGGTAATGCTTCCCCGTCTAGGAGTGGCGCAGACCTGGGGTAATGCTTCCCCCGTCTAGGAGTGGCGCCGACGTGGGGTAATGCTTCCCCCGTCTAGGAGTGGCGCCGACGTGGGGTAATGCTTCCCCCGTCTAGGAGTGGCGCCGACGTGGGGTAATGCTTCCCCCGTCTAGGAGTGGCGCCGACGTGGGGTAATGCTTCCCCCGTCTAGGAGTGGCGCCGACGTGGGGTAATGCTTCCCCCGTCTAGGAGTGGCGCCGACGTGGGGTAATGCTTCCCCCGTCTAGGAGTGGCGCCGACGTGGGGTAATGCTTCCCCCGTCTAGGAGTGGCGCCGACGTGGGGTAATGCTTCCCCCGTCTAGGAGTGGCGCCGACGTGGGGTAATGCTTCCCCCGTCTAGGAGTGGCGCCGACGTGGGGTAATGCTTCCCTCGTCTAGGAGTGGCGCCGACGTGTGGCAATGCTTCCCCCGTCTCTTCGTTCAGTTACATTTCCGAACAACACTAGAAGTTTAAGTTGCTAAAGCAATCTGCCTATCGCTATTTGTGCTTACTGGGATATTGTTTCCCCATACAAATACAGAAAAGCCATTGGTCGCACGGCAGTTGATGACTTTTGTGCCTCTTTTCCGCTATCTGTCTTAATGTCGCTCTTAGCCATCTGTTTTCGGCGCTCTTGCGTGAATGCTTTTTCTTTCTTAAGAAAACCATCAGCTTTTTGCATTTTATTGATAGAATTTGTTTGCATATGTGCGTGCGACTTTAACCGGATCAATTTTAGACTTCTTCCGGGGAGCATTTCCCAACACCATAGCTTGCATAGGGCATTTAAACAAAAGAAGACTTCGAAACACAAATTTAAGGACAAAAATATTGTTTCAGTCCCAACTCTTTGTTGAAAAAGGTAATGTGTTGCGAAGCTAATTTCTGACCTACATTCAGAATGCGTTTGGCTCTACTATCTCCTGTGATCCTGGCTATATAGGGTCCCAGAGCGGATCCCAGACATTGGGCCGTATACCTGCCGGCGGCCTGACCTCAACATTTAACACCTCGAGCGGTGGCGGCGGTGACGTTGTTTTGCTTTGTCAACATCCGTCCCCACGGAGCGCCCGACCGGCCGGCCGAGGCTGTGTCACTGCGCCATGACACAGTCGGGTGTCATCATTATGACACCCGACCGGCCGGCCGAGGCTGTGTCACTGCGCCATGACACAGTCGGGTGTCATCATTATGACACCCGACCGGCCGGCCGAGGCTGTGTCACTGCGTCATGACACAGTCGGGTGTCATCATTATGACACCCGACCGGCCGGCCGAGGCTGTGTCACTGCGTCATGACACAGTCGGGTGTCATCATTATGACACCCGACCGGCCGGCCGAGGCTGTGTCACTGCGCCATGACACAGTCGGGTGTCATCATTATGACACCCGACCGGCCGGCCGAGGCTGTGTCACTGCGTCATGACACAGTCGGGTGTCATCATTATGACGCCCGACCGGCCGGCCGAGGCTGTGTCACTGCGCCATGACACAGTCGGGTGTCATCATTATGACGCCCGACCGGCCGGCCGAGGCTGTGTCACTGCGCCATGACACAGTCGGGTGTCATCATTATGACACCCGACCGGCCGGCCGAGGCTGTGTCACTGCGCCATGACACAGTCGGGTGTCATCATTATGACGCCCGACCGGCCGGCCGAGGCTGTGTCACTGCGTCATGACACAGTCGGGTGTCATCATTATGACACCCGACCGGCCGGCCGAGGCTGTGTCACTGCGTCATGACACAGTCGGGTGTCATCATTATGACACCCGACCGGCCGGCCGAGGCTGTGTCACTGCGCCATGACACAGTCGGGTGTCATCATTATGACGCCCGACCGGCCGGCCGAGGCTGTGTCACTGCGCCATGACACAGTCGGGTGTCATCATTATGACGCCCGACCGGCCGGCCGAGGCTGTGTCACTGCACCATGACACAGTCGGGTGTCATCATTATGACACAGTCGGGTGTCATCATTATGACGCCCGACCGGCCGGCCGAGGCTGTGTCACTGCGCCATGACACAGTCGGGTGTCATCATTATGACACCCGACCGGCCGGCCGAGGCTGTGTCACTGCGCCATGACACAGTCGGGTGTCATCATTATGACGCCCGACCGGCCGGCCGAGGCTGTGTCACTGCGTCATGACACAGTCGGGTGTCATCATTATGACACCCGACCGGCCGGCCGAGGCTGTGTCACTGCGTCATGACACAGTCGGGTGTCATCATTATGACACCCGACCGGCCGGCCGAGGCTGTGTCACTGCGCCATGACACAGTCGGGTGTCATCATTATGACACCCGACCGGCCGGCCGAGGCTGTGTCACTGCGCCATGACACAGTCGGGTGTCATCATTATGACACCCGACCGGCCGGCCGAGGCTGTGTCACTGCGCCATGACACAGTCGGGTGTCATCATTATGACACCCGACCGGCCGGCCGAGGCTGTGTCACTGCGTCATGACACAGTCGGGTGTCATCATTATGACACCCGACCGGCCGGCCGAGGCTGTGTCACTGCGCCATGACACAGTCGGGTGTCATCATTATGACACCCGACCGGCCGGCCGAGGCTGTGTCACTGCGCCATGACACAGTCGGGTGTCATCATTATGACACCCGACCGGCCGGCCGAGGCTGTGTCACTGCGCCATGACACAGTCGGGTGTCATCATTATGACACCCGACCGGCCGGCCGAGGCTGTGTCACTGCGCCATGACACAGTCGGGTGTCATCATTATGACACCCGACCGGCCGGCCGAGGCTGTGTCACTGCGTCATGACACAGTCGGGTGTCATCATTATGACACCCGACCGGCCGGCCGAGGCTGTGTCACTGCGCCATGACACAGTCGGGTGTCATCATTATGACACAGTCGGGTGTCATCATTATGACACCCGACCGGCCGGCCGAGGCTGTGTCACTGCGCCATGACACAGTCGGGTGTCATCATTATGACACCCGACCGGCCGGCCGAGGCTGTGTCACTGCGTCATGACACAGTCGGGTGTCATCATTATGACACCCGACCGGCCGGCCGAGGCTGTGTCACTGCGTCATGACACAGTCGGGTGTCATCATTATGACACCCGACCGGCCGGCCGAGGCTGTGTCACTGCGTCATGACACAGTCGGGTGTCATCATTATGACACCCGACCGGCCGGCCGAGGCTGTGTCACTGCGCCATGACACAGTCGGGTGTCATCATTATGACACCCGACCGGCCGGCCGAGGCTGTGTCACTGCGTCATGACACAGTCGGGTGTCATCATTATGACACCCGACCGGCCGGCCGAGGCTGTGTCACTGCGTCATGACACAGTCGGGTGTCATCATTATGACACCCGACCGGCCGGCCGAGGCTGTGTCACTGCGTCATGACACAGTCGGGTGTCATCATTATGACGCCCGACCGGCCGGCCGAGGCTGTGTCACTGCGCCATGACACAGTCGGGTGTCATCATTATGACGCCCGACCGGCCGGCCGAGGCTGTGTCACTGCGCCATGACACAGTCGGGTGTCATCATTATGACACCCGACCGGCCGGCCGAGGCTGTGTCACTGCGCCATGACACAGTCGGGTGTCATCATTATGACACCCTTATCGCCATTGTACATGCCGTACCTGTGGGGCGTTGCTTTATGCTTTTATGTGTTATGCTCCGGAGGCATTAAGATCTACATTGATATTAACATGCAAAACAGGAAGATAACACGGAGTATTTTCATTGCTTGTTGTGTCACGTTGTGTTGTGTCACGTTGTGTTGTGTCACGTTGTGTTGTGTCAGGTTGTGTTGTGTCACGTTGTGTTGTGTCACGTTGAAACTTGAAGTGTGTTGACGGTAGGGCATTGCTTATCAAATGCATTGATAACATTGGGCATGCTTTACAAAAAAGGTGTATATGCAACTTGATGAATGGCAATGCACTACAGTGAAAACGGAGGGGTCATTGCCGGAATGCCCAGACTGTCCATAACAGCCAATATACGTGGAGGGCATGTATCGTGGAATAAATAAATAACCTCTGATGACATATCGATTCAATGATTATTTCCAGAAGAAAGTTCAGTCACCTTTGCTGTCGTGTTCATGAAGAGAATTCGTCCTTTTTGGCAAGACACGGGCACTGAGCACGTACGTGTCGAGAAGACAGAACGGTCTTGGGTATCCGATGACAAAGGCTGTCTCGTCGCTGCTCCCGGATCGCGTAACAAATTCGGCTCGCCATGAGGGGAGTGGGTAGAAAGCACGATCGTACATCGGCAGCTACTGTGTCAGTACGTAGCTGAGCAGAGGCGTGGATTATTGTTGCCATGTGGTAGTGTGTGAGCTGGGTGAGAGACAATGCAGAATCCAGGGCCTACTCAGAACAGAAATAATCCATTCATGTTTGACATTCAGCCAGCTGATCAGCCACAATCCCAGCTGCCGTTGAAAAGCCAGATTTTTTGTTTTTAAAGACTAAACCAGTTTTAACTCTGCCCGGTGCTGCATTGCCTACTAACAAAGAATTGGCTTGCCGAGTAAAAGATGCCGTCCTTGCTATATTGGATTAGCCAAGCATTGTTCAAAGTGGCAAGCCAATCATTCTGCTGTGCACCTGCCGCCGCGCTGACATCAACATTTAACGCCTCGAGCGGTGGCGGCGGTGACGTTGCTTTAACGCCTCGAGCGGTGGCGGCGGTGACGTTGCTTTAACGCCTCGAGCGGTGGCGGCGGTGACGTTGCTTTGCTTAGTCAACGGTGCGGTGTGCGAACCAATGTCGTGATCGACCGAGTGGAAGATAGCGGAGAAGAGTAAACGACTAGCTAGCACACGCAGGAATCTGTCTAAATGGGAAACGGTCGCGGACAAGAAGACAGGATGCAAGTTTCGGGACCGTAAAGAAAGGCCCCAAAGGGACGAACTCTTTGACATTATATGCTGTCGGCGTGGGATCACGGACGAGCCGTACCGTGTCTGCCCGCCGGAAAAGCGAATCCCTGCAACAAAAGTCCGATTCCTCCGTGACCAGAACAAACGAGAGGCGCCTGTATATATACGCTCAGCCGTGGATATCGCTGGCACGAGACGACCTCAAGCGAGACAGTCCCGTCGTCCAGAGTACGTTGGTTTCGAATGTGGGGGACCGTGATCGCTCCACGCCCACGAACCGAACGGCATCAGCAACGACCGCAACGGCAACAGCACAGGGCAGTGCAGATGAGGTACCGAGTGATTCAGACTCTGACGTTAGTACCGGTGGCAAGTCGCTATCCATGTTCAATGTAGATAGTAATGCATCAATGCAAAATCATACCGAGAGACCAATTTTCGCGCGAATGTGTGACCGGTTTGGCATATCTGACCAGGCGGGCTCCCGATATCAGGCGGGCTCCCATATCTGACCAGGCGGGCTCCCGGCGGACTCCCGATCAGAGGAGGGAGTGCATCGGACATAGCAGAGGAACTGCTCGATGTTATAGACGAATGCGGGTTAGAATCCATAGTGATCGGATATAATGGTACGGCAGTCAATACCGGCCGCAAAGGGGTTCAAGCAGGCCTATTGAGGTGAGCCTAAATATAACGATGCAGCACTCGATCGGTGTAATTCATTCTAATGAGCTCCATTTTCGCCGTGTTTTTATACATGCTGAAGGGGAAACTAACGGTCTATCTTCTTTTCACGGTTTAATTGGAAAAGCTGTCCAGGCTCATGTCATCCCATCGAAACTTTCCGAACTTTGAGTGCTGGGGAATGTTCCAGAAATTCGAGAAGGCTGTCGATGGTTTCAGTCGGGACAAGAATATCTGTGCATGATCGCAAAGGTGATACAGAATGTAGCGGCTGAGTTCCATTCAGCCTCAAAATCTAGGTAGCCGGCTGCCTGCATCACGCCAGATGGGTGGCAATTACCGACCGGACTCTTCGGCGGTACGTGGAAACAGCGAACCCATCTGCGCCACTGAGACCAATTGTGTATTTCACTATGCATCAGTTCGTAGCTGGTCGGTTTCAGCATAGTGGCCACTGGAAAATATGTGAAGGAGCCAAAAACGTGCTCTATCTGATCAAACTGGCGAACACACTGGCAAAGACAGAAAACAATCACGCTTGAAGTGCTGCAAAGAAACAGTGCGTGGGTCCGCCCCCCCCCCCCCCCACACACACTATATTTGGTTTGCTGCCTCACGAAATCCAAGCCATTCGATAACTCGCAGTTCGGAGGTTACAAATGGTGCGGCGAGAGGGACCGGACACCCAGGCTGGAGTACGGACATTCCAACGCCCAATCATAAACACCTCGGCCACCGAGTATCACGAGATGGTGCTGTGGGGCCAAATGGTGCTGTGGGGTCAAATGGTGCTGTGGGACCAAATGGTGCTGTGGGGCCAAATGGTGCTGTGGGGTCAAATGGTGCTGTGGGATCAAATGGTGCTGTGGGGCCAAATGGTGCTGTGGGGTCAAATGGTGCTGTGGGACCAAATGGTGCTGTGGGGCCAAATGGTGCTGTGGGGCCAAATGACCTTCACGGAACCACCACTCACCACTCACCAAGCAAATACTTGATGCAGATCTCAAAGCGGCGATCTCGACTCCAATCGACTTGGAGTGGAGACTTGGATCTACTTGGATCGACGGTGACCTTCCTTGTCATTCCCAAGGTGTCAAAATATGGGTGAGGGAAGTAACCGAGTCCACCTCCAAGAAAATAGGTCAGTATGCTCGTCATACGTTTATCTTATCGCGTGCGAAATCGCGCAAGGACCTGCGTGTTATCGAGCCCATGCATGATTTCCGGTTCATGTGGAAGGACGATACATGATACACTGGGAAATGGCTTGGTGTGAACAGAATAGTAATATATTTGGCTTGGATAATAGGTGCGTTTGAGAAAGGTGCTGTGAAAGGGTTGAATCGTCTGCGTCACTGTGCCGTTCCCAATTATATGCTTACATGTCTATTGAAGACTGCTAAGCACACATTGTGGAATGCCACGGAAGGTAAGAAATCAGCTCCGTGATGCCTGATGTATCAAATTGGACCAATGCAGTAGGCCTGTTCAAGTTTGGAAATGGTCTGGTTTATCTTCCTGTTTTGCATACTAATGTCAAGGGAGACTTTAATACCTCGGGAACGCAAAATATTACTTCGTCAACAGAAAGTTGGCACTCCAAAACTATTTTAAAGGATTTTTATTTCGACGTTTTCCATTGTTTAAAGATCCAATACAGGCTATGGTGCGAGGGAGAATGATCCCTGAAGAAAACTAAAATCGATCCGATGCCATATGTATATGTACACTTTCACGGCCAGTACGATGTTTCCATGCCAAGTATGAAAGTGAACACCAAAGTCGTTTCTAGAACAGCCAAGAAATGAGAATGAAGGTTCATGTTGCAGCAGAGACTCCCCCGAACTCTTGGTCATCAAATAACCAGAAAGTGAAATGCCGCTCCAGATTATCTGTGTACGCTGATATCTGTATACTTCAATATGTTGATATGGTGTCCAAATGGAGCCAGGTTTTTGAAGAATAACACTTGTTCCTCACACTGCACAGCTGACGTCCTCCCCTCACCTCAAGCATTTGCATAGGATCGTTTGCTCGGGTGAGGATTTGCGTGGGCTTTGTGTCGTTGCCAGCTTAGTTAAATGGTACATACACAACTGACACGCCCTCCGACACCTCCGACACCTCCGACACCAAACAACTGACACCAAACTTTGACAAAACAGGAAGATCCCGGAGAACGATGAGCCCGACTTCCGAGTGTGCTGTTAGCTGCATAAAGCTGTCAGGCCCAGTACCAGACTGTCACCCTATATACAACTGTCAGGCACAGTACCAGACTGTCACCCTGTATACAACTGTCAGGTCGAGTACCAGACTGTAGCCCTATATACAACTGTCAGGCACAGTACCAGACTGTCACCCTGTATACAACAGTCAGGCCCAGTACCAGACTGTAGCCCTATATACAACTGTCAGGCCCAGTACCAGACTGTCACCCTATATACAAATGTCAGGCCCAGTACCAGACTGTCACCCTATATACAACTGTCAGGCCCAGTACCAGACTGTCACCCTATATACAAATGTCAGGCCCAGTACCAGACTGTCACCCTATGTACAACTGTCAGGCCCAGTACCAGGCTGTCACCCTATATACAACTGTCAGGCCCAGTACCAGACTGTAGCCCTATATACAACTGTCAGGCCCAGTACCAGACTGTCACCCTGTATACAACTGTCAGGCCCAGTACCAGACTGTCACCCTATATACAACTGTCAGGCCCAGTACCAGACTGTAGCCCTATATACAACTGTCAGGCCCAGTACCAGACTGTCACCCTGTATACAACTGTCAGGCCCAGTACCAGACTGTCACACTATATACAACTGTCAGGCCCAGTACCAGACTGTCACCCTATATACAACTGTCAGGCCCAGTCCCAGGCTGTCACCCTATATACAACTGTCAGGCCCAGTACCAGACTGTAGCCCTATATACAACTGTCAGGCCCAGTACCAGACTGTAGCCCTATATACAACTGTCAGGCCCAGTACCAGACTGTCACCCTGTATACAACTGTCAGGCCCAGTACCAGACTGTCACCCTGTACACAACTGTCAGGCCCGGTCCCAGACTGTCACCCTATGTACAACTGTCAGGCCCAGTACCAGACTGTCACCCTATATACAACTGTCAGGCCCAGTACCAGACTGTAGCCCTATATACAACTGTCAGGCCCAGTACCAGACTGTAGCCCTATATACAACTACCAGGCCCAGTACCAGACTGTCACCCTGTATACAACTGTCAGGCCCAGTACCAGACTGTCACCCTATATACAACTGTCAGGCCCAGTACCAGACTGTCACCCTATATACAACTGTCAGGCCCAGTCCCAGGCTGTCACCCTATATACAACTGTCAGGCCCAGTACCAGACTGTAGCCCTATATACAACTGTCAGGCCCAGTACCAGACTGTAGCCCTATATACAACTGTCAGGCCCAGTACCAGACTGTCACCCTGTATACAACTGTCAGGCCCAGTACCAGACTGTCACCCTGTACACAACTGTCAGGCCCAGTCCCAGACTGTCACCCTATGTACAACTGTCAGGCCCAGTACCAGACTGTCACCCTATATACAACTGTCAGGCCCAGTACCAGACTGTGGCCCTATATACAACTGTCAGGCCCAGTACCAGACTGTCACCCTGTATACAACTGTCAGGCCCAGTCCCAGACTGTCACCCTGTATACAACTGTCAGGCCCAGTACCAGACTGTAGCCCTATATACAACTGTCAGGCCCAGTACCAGGCTGTCACCCTATGTACAACTGTCAGGCCCAGTCCCAGACTGTAGCCCTATATACGACTACCAGGCCCAGTCCAAGACTGTCACCCTATGTACAATTGTCAGGCCCAGTACCAGACTGTCACCCTATATACAACTGTCAGGCCCAGTACCAGACTGTCACCCTATATACAACTGTCAGGCCCAGTACCAGACTGTCACCCTATATACAACTGTCAGGCCCAGTACCAGACTGTAGCCCTATATACAACTCTCAGGCCCAGTACCAGACTGTCACCCTATGTACAACTGTCAGGCCCAGTACCAGGCTGTGACCCTATATACAACTGTCAGGCCCAGTCCCAGACTGTCACCCTATATACAACTGTCAGGCCCAGTCCCAGACTGTCACCCTATATACAACTGTCAGGCCCAGTACCAGACTGTCACCCTATGTACAACTGTCAGGCCCAGTCCCAGGCTGTCACCCTATATACAACTGTCAGGCCCAGTCCCAGACTGTCACCTTATGTACAACTGTCAGGCCCAGTCCCAGACTGTCACCCTATATACAACTGTCAGGCCCAGTCCCAGACTGCCACCCTATATACAGCTGTCAGGCCCAGTACCAGGCTGTAGCCCTATATACAACTGTCAGGCCCAGTACCAGACTGTCACCCTATATACAACTGTCAGGCCCAGTCCCAGACTGCCACCCTATATACAGCGTCAGGCCCAGTCCCAGGCTGTAGCCCTATATACAACTGTCAGGCCCAGTCCCAGGCTGTAGCCCTATGTACAACTGTCAGGCCCAGTCCCAGACTGCCACCCTATACAGCTGTCAGGCCCAGTCCCAGGCTGTAGCCCTATATACAACTGTCAGGCCCAGTCCCAGGCTGTAGCCCTATGTACAACTGTCAGGCCCAGTCCCAGACTGCCACCCTATATACAACTGTCAGGCCCAGTCCCAGACTGCCACCCTATATACAGCTGTCAGGCCCAGTCCCAGGCTGTCACCCTATATACAACTGTCAGGCCCAGTACCAGACTGTCACCCTATATACAACTGTCAGGCCCAGTCCCAGGCTGTCACCCTATACACAACTGTCAGTCCCAGTACCAGACTGTAGCCCTATACACAACTGTCAGGCCCAGTACCAGACTGTAGCCCTATATACAACTGTCAGGCCCAGTCCCAGGCTGTCACCCTATATACAACTGTCAGGCCCAGTACCAGACTGTCACCCTATATACAACTGTCAGGCCCAGTCCCAGGCTGTCGCCCTATATACAACTGTCAGTCCCAGTACCAGACTGTAACCCTATATACAACTGTCAGGCCCAGTCCCAGGCTGTCACCCTATATACAACTGTCAGGCCCAGTACCAGACTGTCACCCTATATACAACTGTCAGGCCCAGTCCCAGGCTGTCACCCTATATACAACTGTCAGGCCCAGTACCAGACTGTAGCCCTATATACAACTGTCAGGCCCAGTCCCAGGCTGTCACCCTATACACAACTGTCAGGCCCAGTACCAGACTGTCACCCTATATACAACTGTCAGGCCCAGTCCCAGGCTGTCACCCTATATACAACTGTCAGGCCCAGTCCCAGGCTGTCACCCTATATACAACTGTCAGGCCCAGTACCAGACTGTCACCCTATATACAACTGTCAGGCCCAGTCCCAGACTGTCACCCCATATACAACTGTCAGGCCCAGTACCAGACTGTCACCCTATATACAACTGTCAGGCCCAGTCCCAGGCTGTCACCCTATATACAGCTGTCACGCTGCACCCACCAGTGGTCTGTCTCAATGGTGTTAGTAACCTGTTGTGCAATGCAAACGAAAGACAACGTTTACTCTCCTTCAAGTCAGGTGTGGCAAATAACCGATGAACAGGCTCACAGGTATCGAGGCTCCTATTCTTGCAGAGGGAGTTTGTGGAAGCTGTTCTAGAACGCTAGTATTCAGAGTATTATTAGGAATATATCAGGGAACGCAATGGTTTTCAGCATCGACAGTCACAAAAGAGTTACCCCATTTTTCATGGTATCAGAGGAATGGTAACTCTAGCCTGTAGTAACCCTGTTAGGCTAACCATGCCGAAAAGCTCCTATATACAAGGGCGTAGTTTCACAGATAATAAAGGGTGCGCGTCTGTACTGACCAACCCCTTAAACACCGGGAAAGAGAGTTTGTACCATGAAAAGTAGTCACATAGGTTTTCAGTGATATAATCGAATGAGATGTGTATTGATGTTGACGACGTAGACCTTGTTAAATATGCTGATGACTCTCAGTTGAAGTTGGCAGTCATCAGTCTATTAGAGACCGGTTATAAGCAACGCCTCGGATGATACCGCGGCTTAAAAACGCCCTGTGGCACTTGTCGCCGCCGTTTGAGCTCAGAACCATTCCTTAGAACGACGATATGCGCCACTATTGGCGCTTCTCAGCCGCGAACGCCGCCGGCGCGCCACTCTCGCAGCATGAATATTAAATCTGTCACCGCTGCTGATGCTGCCAAATTCCACAGCGGTGTACACTGTACAGTCCCGGTACACCGCAATATATGCGGAACAAACTATAACTTAGTGGTATATATGCAGATACCTATACATATATACATATATATATATACGGCTATGTTTAGCTACACATTTAAAAGTAACTTTGTGGAAAGCCTACGAATATTCGGTCAAAGGTTTTTTTATCGAGCTCTTTCACCGGCGAATGAGAAATATTATGGAATCGTTATATTCGTATATAAATGAATGAATGGCAAACATGATATTCAAATACGTTGATTCGGGTTAATCAACTTCCGAAAGTTGAGGAGCGAACCTAAAAGCTGGTAGGCATTCAAGATGGCACAGGCCCCTTTGCCCTCACGCTCTTCCCACTCAATTGGATGGTATTCTTCATCTCTGCATGGGTGTACTCTCTGTAGTGGGGTAACCAGGGGGCAAAGGGAGCAGTCCTCCCCCTGCAGGGTCGGAGGGGCCCTCCAGGCGACCGCCTTGAGGGGCACGCAAGGACCCCAGGGCCGACGTGATAGGCCCTTGGACCAACGAAAGGGGCCCCGGGCTGACGGAACGGGTCCCGGCCGATGAAGAGGACCCAGAGTCAACGGAAAGTTTCCTCAGCAAGATGTTGAGGGCCTTGGCTGGGCTAGCGTGAGGGGCTTCCAGATTGACGGAGGGGCCGTGGATCGTTGGAAGGAACGGCGGGCTAGTTGAGAGGGCCCCGAGCTAATATGAAGGGCCCCTTTGCTCACGGCGGGGCCCGAGCCGAAAAGAGGGCCCTGATCTGATGGAGTGGGGGGGGGGCAAGCGTTTGAAAAGGAGCCTGCGGCTTGCGGGAAAAGACCCTGGGTCGGCGAAGAGGGCCCCTGAGACGACAATGCGGTCCTGGTTGCCGGAGAAGACCTCGGGCTATCAGAAAGGGCCACCTGGCCGATAGATGGGACCCAAACCGTACAACGGTCTCTGGCCTGGCTAAGCTGTTAAAAGAGGGTTTTCGGCCTGAGAGAGGAGGCCCAGGATCGCTAAGGCCTCCCTGCGCCGACGGAGATGACATCTAGCTGAGAGAGAACCCCGGGCCGTCAGAGAGGGTCCGGAGCCGGTATGAAGGGCCTCTGGGTCGACGGAGGAGACCAAAACCGCACGGGGCCCCTTGCATGAATGATAGAGGAGGCCCAAGCTTTTGAAAGAAGAGACTCCGACCGGGTGGAATGTCCTGGGCCGTGAGAGGGTCAATAAGCCCAGGGAGGGGCCCCGACGCAGACTGAGCATGTTCCCCAAACTGTATCAAATGCAGTAGCATGGTTCCGATTCACAACATGCAACAGGCGTCCTTCTGACCGACAGCTGTTCTGGGTTCTGGGTTCATTTGGAACTGGCGGATCCATAAGGCGGCAATAAAGGCTTCCAACAGTCTGTGTCTAGCGTGGGTGTCACGACGGCCATTTCCCCCAACAGCCTATGTCTAGCGCGAATGTCACCAGGGCGTAGGAAGAGAGACGCATTCTCCCGTGCATCGTGCAATTGAACATTACGCCCAAGGCGCTGCATTAAAAGAAACCGAGCTAAAAACGTTCTTGTTCCATTCGCCTCACCCCCCCCTCGTATCGTAAATCTGTTGTGACGCCCATGGCTTCTAAACAAAGATTGGCGACCTTTCAAGTTGCTATCGATCTTAGATGAACAGTATGATTATTTGGAGATACTACCAAGGCACAACGGCATCCAAAATTCTGAGCTGAGGGAGGCATTGTGGTGATTTTAACATGGGCGTAATTTAGCACATAAAAGGTAGGCGTAGGAGTGGGGGCATATGGTCATGGATCCTCACTGCTCAAAGTGCGGAACCATGACTACAAAGGTACCTGCTCGGCCTCTGAAAACCGTAATCCGTGATGTCCTCATCGAAAGATAATATGCGTTTACTTTTGTATATTAAAATGGAGCAGCTGTTCAGTGTACAGTATACGCAATCATGATTGAAGTATACGCAATCGCCAATTGAAGTGGAACAAGTACGCCAAGTAAGGTAAAGAGTGGCAAGACCACAGGCACTTCCATACACACCCATTATTAAGGTACGTCAGGTGAGATAAGGTACGCCAGGTAGGATGCGCCAGGTAAGGTACGTCAGGTAAGGTCATGAATGGCAAGACCGCGGGCGGTTCCACATTCACATTGCTAGTAAAACATGAAACCTGAGAAAAAGAATTTGCGTCAAGCGTCATGAGAAGACATAAAGCCGGTGGCGCCGCTCTGGTGGTGGGTTTGTGAAGAAACACCACCAGAGTCGGATTGCTATGATTAATGCCATATTGTAGTTTCTACAGGTGTAAGTAATTTCAAATGGTCAAATTTGAACAACATTTAAACAAGCTCTTTTATGAGGTGCAGTTCGTTTTATTAGCAAATCATTTCGATCTATCACTGTGCCCTTAAAGTGAAATGGGAGCAATTTGTCACTCAACTACTTGAAATAAAATTGCATCGTACAGCTTCTGTCCAATGTGCTGACAATTTCGTATGTTTTAACTAAACGAAATTCGAATGTGCTACATTTTCATATCATCCTGAAAGGATTTCATGGAGTTTTAACCCTGTCATTTTTGCACTCAATTCCAGGATTTGTGTCCCATTGTCACAATGTATTCATTTCAATTGGATATCAGATGTTCTACATTAGCAAATTAAGTTCCAATGGTCTGAAATAAACCCGCAGAAAATCATGTGCCTTCTGATGCCATACTCGACCATTTTCGTAAATATTTAACCATGCCATCTTACGCATGGCATAAGCTTTCATGACATGACATGAAGCTTGGACATGAAGCTTTCAGGCATTATTGAGATTTTGGCATGGTTCAATACGTGTCAAACACCTGCATATGCTGTGCATAGGACCCGTAGAGCCGACGAGAGACATCACGACAAAAAGAAAGTTCCAGCCTTTATAAATACCAAGCAACATGGGCTCTGCCACGCCAAAATTGTGTAGTGGAAATTCCTGGCTGTAGATGCATTCTTTCCATTCAACGCCCATGAGCGTAAAATTATAAAACACTATCGAGGGAACCTGTCGACCTCAACTCCAATTGTGGTGCACATCATGCCAGGAACATCGCCTATCGTTTCAAATATGAAAATACCCCTGTAACTTTGGCATTGGGGCCCATTAACGTTCAGGGAATGGTTCCGGGCCCGATTTCCATCAATGGCGGTCCGTCGGCGGTGAGCCGCGGGAGCAGCCGCCAGCGGCCCGTCGTATATGGTGTATGAATGTCAGAATATAGTTTCAGAAGACTAGTTGCACGGTAACAATATGTGCGATATATCAGTGTAAGTAGCAATTAAATTGAAGTCTGAAGGCAAGCCAACTGTAATACATGCACTTCGCGTGATATTTTTATGGAGACAGCGTCTCATAAATTGTAACTATATTCTTGCGCACGCACTAGTGAGCATCCGGACGCGCTTGACGCTGACGCATGTTTCAGAGTTCTTGAAATGCATTAGGAACCTACCGGTTTTCTCTCTTTAACTGGAGATCCCCGATTACCATTGCGTCATTACCATTGCATTACCATTGCGTCTGACGCCTGACGGCAGTTCGAGGAGACATGCGATTTAAAACTGTGATTTATTGTTTTATTTACGTCATTTACGTCTTCAACATTATGCCGCTCCGGTAGCTCAGTTGATTAGAGTGCCGGCCTGCACTGGTCTCCACTGTTTTGGCGACACAGGGTCGCTTTGCGCGCTCGCATTTTTCCCCCGGTTGGGAGGGTCAGTTGGCAGCTGGCCCGATAAGACCGGGCCTAGCTTCCGGGGCGGCCGTGTCGGTGCATTGGCGGCACGTTAAACTCTCGGTAACACAAACAAAAATCCGTTGAACTGGAATTCATGGATTGGGTGGTGGGGCCAGGGTTCACGCAACAAGCACTGCTTAACAATAGGACCCTGGTTCATAAAGCCACCCCAGCAGGAATTCGGACCACATTAAAAATATATATATAGTATATTACTTCCCACATTACATGTATCTGGATGTCACAAAATATACTGGGTTGAGTACATTTTTTATTACTATTCGAGCGTGTGGAGTAGTCCGGGGGAGCGTCATAGCCGGGATGATCCTCCACTTGATCTGTAATTGAGATGTTAAATGGAATCTCAGAAGTGATGTTCATCTGATAATTACAAGAAAATCTGAACATCAAATCAGTTATGCCATGCAGTACCAGTACGGAAATTACAGGAAAATAATCACGTAGCCCAGCAACAAAAGCCAATCACACCAACTGAAACTTCATTGCACATTTGCGTTGGCGGTAATGCTAGGTTCTGACTTCGATTTTGGCATTAGTATAGTCGTAGGCCACATACAGAGGTCAAGAATGTTTCTAGACTGCTACCTACGAGAACAAAACATGCACTTTCTGCTACCTGGGTCCGGCTTAAATGAACGTACACTATTTTGTCACCATCCTTCCATTACAGCCGCCATGCCTGTGCTGCTCGCTTCGCGAGCTATTGACCCTATATGCAAAAAGAACGAAAAGTGCTGTGCCCACCGCGCCCGGGATTCGATCGACGGACCTTCTAATAATATTCCGACGCTTTACCAGTCCGCCCCTACATGCAAAAAGAACGAAAAGTGCTGTGCCCACCGCGCCCGGGATTCGATAGACGGACATTCGAACAATATTCCGACGCTTTACCAGTCCGCCACACCGGCCGCGGTCGGCTGCGCTGAAATAGCCGACCCGACTGCCGTGATCGCCGCAAGATAACTCAAGTAGCGTTACCCAGACGTTGGCGGTCGCGTTGGCGTTAATTGTTCCTGCACTATGGTTCTTTTGGGGTGTCTGCTGCTAGTTTTTCATTGATATGACCATAAATCAACTAATTATAGTTTAATTTATTATTTAAAGGCCTAGAAATGTATTATTATGTGCAATACATGTTTTTATGTGCATATCACGCCCAATAACATAATCAAAGCTACCAGCACTTGTTACCTGGTGAAGTACGCGTTGGCGATTCATCCTTCTGTATACAATGACATAGAGACGGGTCTTGAAATAATATGGTTCGTAAACGGATACTCAACCAAAATAGTACAGTATTAATTAAGCAACCAGTTAGTGTGGAACTGGTTTTTTAGTTTTTGTGGAAGGATAAATTGCTACTTGAGTGAAATATTGAGGGCCAATCTTGCTACCTACCAGCGTAGGCAAGTTGGAGACTTTCTTGACCTCTGGCCACATAGGTGACGTTATGCAGGTCGACAAAGATCAGCTCAACCCAGAAATAGCAGCTTAAAAATAAGTTCATATCCATGACAAAAACATCTTTAAACAAAAAACATGTACATAATCGTAAGAAGGAAGGAGGAAGGACAGGTGTCCCACCCGTCGTCTCATGGCCTTGGATTGCACACCAACTGCTTGGGCAGTTTCCCCCGCAGTGATAGCTTACGTTCTGTCGTAGTTAAGATTGGGCAGTTGTCCCCGCAGTCATAGTTTTCGTTGCATTGTAGTTAAGCTTGGACCCGCATTACTCCGGCATTACTACGGGGTAAGCCCCGCTCGGCTATACCACGACTGAGGTTTCAACAGCAGGAACAACAGCCTCTGTATTCTCTCGGGCATACCAGGATACGAAACTTAGTATTCATGAATGATGCAAATTATGTTTTTTTTATTTATGGCAACACATAAATTGAGTTTCCCCCACAGTGGACTTTTAGCAGCGGAGAACGTGCCTGTCTCTCTGCTATGTGAATGCTCATTTTGAGCATATCTGCACACTGAATTGCATTGCCAAGTAATGTATCTTCAGATATCAAATTTATTTGCTTTGAATACAACTGCAAGAACCCAATACCTTACTATCACATGGTGCTGCAGGGATGATTTCAGCATCATGTTCGCAAATAATAGGCCATAAATAAAGTAAATGTATGATAATTGCAGCCGCTTTGGGTGCAATGCTGCAGCATGTCACTGCCGAGATCCAGAGAACACCCGCCAGCTGGTGGCGGGAGATCCAGACAACACCTGCCAGCTGGTGGCGGGAGATCCAGGCGACATCTGTCAGTCGGGTGACGGGAGATCCAGGCCACACCTGCCAGTTGGGAGGCGGGAGATCCAGGCCACACCTGCCAGCTGGTGGCGGGAGATCCAGGCCACACCTACAAGTCGGGTGGCGGTCGGAGTCGGCGAGCAATCCGCAGACTCCGCGGGGTAAGTACAGGCTGAGGAGCGCCCACCATCAGTTGTGGCTCCCAAACTAGTGGTGGGAGATCCTGGAAGGTATTGAAGGGCCCATCTGGGCGGCCAGTTCGCCGCCTCCCGGGGAATATTATCCTCCGAGTGGGTTTAGGTCGCAGCTAGTCGGGTCTAACGGTGCAACGTCTCTGGCCGGGACTGGCAACTCGCTCGTTCGACAATGGGCGGACCTAGATCGGGCCCTGGAGTTCCAGGAAATTGGCTAGTGGAACAACATGAGCATGTGGCATAATGGGCGTAACTGTGTATAACCACACAGCCAATCTGGGCTTCCTAGAGGCTGCCTGCCGGCGGGGCCGAGCGCGTCATCAGGCGCTGCGCAGAGGTTTCCCCGGCAACGACTATCACTCCCACACCCTCGCAAAACATGTGACGATGGTTTGATGATGATGAAACATGTGACGATGGTTTGATGATCCAAGACGTCGCAGAGGATCCCGGAGCAGATGACTGCGGCGTCGCAGAGCGTTCCGGAGGTCCCATGGGTCGCAGAGGGTCCCAGAAATCGCAGAGGTCCCAGAGGTCGCAAAGGACCCATGGGTGGGTAGAAGTCCCATGGATCGCAGAGGTTCCATGGGTAGCAGAGGTCCCAGAGATCGTAGAGGTCCCATGGGTGGCAGAGGTCCCAGAGGTCGCAGGGGTCCCAGACTCTGGGACTAAATGGCTGAGAGGACTGGTGTGAGAGGACTGATGTCAGTTACCTGATGTGAGACTGGTGACCTGGTGTGAGACTGATGATGCAATGTGAGAGGACTGATAGTATCAGTATCAGTGTTGGGTGACCTGATGTGAGACTGGTGATGCAATGTGAGAGGACTGATAGTATCAGTACCAGTATCAGTGTTGTAGAGTTGGTGTTGATGGAGACACTGAGGAGACGGATAGTAGTAGTGAGTGAGCGGGAGTGTTGAGTATAGCGCTACTGTGAGCGGGAGTGTTGGGTGTAGCGCTGCTGTGAGCGGGAGTGTTGAGTGTAGCGCTACTGTAAGCGGGAGTGTTGAGTGCAGTGCTACTGTGAGCGGGAGTGTTGAGTGCAGCGCTGCTGTGAGCGGGAGTGTTTGGTGTAGCGCTACTGTAAGCAGGAGTGTTGAGTGCAGCGCTACTGTGAGCGGGAGTGTGGGGTGCAGCGCTGCTGTGAGCGGGAGTGTTGGGTGTAGCGCTGCTGTGAGCGGGAGTGTTGAGTGTAGCGCTGCTATGAGCGGGAGTGTTGAGTGTAGAGCCGCTGTGAGCGGGAGTGTTGAGCGTAGAGCAGCTGTGAGCGGGAGTGTTGGGTGTAGCGCCGCTGTGAGCGGGAGTGTTGAGTGTAGAGCCGCTGTGAGCGGGAGTGTTGAGTGTAGAGCCGCTGTGAGCGGGAGGGGCCTGCTTCTACTGATCCAACGGTGTCGCTTGATATTGTAAATTGAGTTAAGTTTATGTTCTGTTTCAGCACACATTGAGTTGATATTCTGCATAAGCATAAGCTGAGCCTGTGTTCTGTGCAATGATAAGTTGAGCTGATGCTTTTGTTGCGCTATGTTGCATTTCTTTAAAGGGTTGGGACGGGCGTTGGGTGCTCCCCTGCTCCTCCCATGTCCCGGCGCAGACGTCGGTCAGCTCGACGTCCTGCCCGCGGGCGCTAGCCGGCTGACCTGGGGGGTCAGAGGCCTGGCCCTTGTCTTCTCCCTGGGTATTCAAACTCCACACAAGATAGAGAGGACTGGCAAAGATATACGGTTCAGCTAGCATATGCAGGAGGCGCTGATCCATATGAACTGCCTGCCAGCGAGTGCCGTGATAATGTGGTCACCCGGGATCCAGGGGAAACAAATGTTGCCTACGTCAAGAGCCACGGACTATTTAAATTGACCAATGACTGGGTGGAGGCAGTCGTGAGGGTACTGCTAACTGACGGGAGGACATTTTGGAGTGTCAACAAATTGCTACGTTGGTCGTTTTGAGCTCTCAGAGGAGAAATAGCGGCCAGTGCGGCCACACCTCGGCGGTGACAGCAGACGTATTTGACAGCGCTTGGAGAGCTCCAGGCCTGGCTCAGTGCCGCCAACCTTCAGACCTGGCCTAGTGCTGCCTTCAGTCCTGGCACAGTGCTGCCGACGTGTCGTGTCACTGTCCTTGTGTCGTGAGCCATCCGTGAACACAAGTGCGGTGTGGTTGTCGGCGGCAGTGGGACTGACAGCTGAAAGAACCGTGGCAATTTGGATAGTAATTCGAGTGAGTTTACACCCAGCTCTTGCCATACCTGTCAGGCCCAAAGCATCGCTGTGTCTGATGTCTTTCAATGGATTTAATGGTGGTATGGTGTGAGAGCACAGCTATTATGTTCTGAAACGGAAGGTAGCGATGTGTGCGTCCATTAGTGGACTAGAGCTAATAGAGTTAGCTACATAGCTAACTCTATTACAGCTACAGAGTTACAGAGTTAACTCTAGACACACCTATGGATAGACTCACAGCCGCCCACCTACAGCTAGACACACCTGCAGACTTAACTATATAGATGTGCAGCTGATGGTTCCAATATGGCTGTTCTAATGCAGCTGTTTTTAATGGCTTTTAACTTTTTGCTCAGTGCCGACGAAGTGGAATGAAAGGTGCTGTTATATTCCAGAATGGGTCCAACTATATAAAGTTGTAGCAGTGTTTTCCCTGTCTCCTCCACAGTCTGTGCCTGCCAGTGCAGAGAGGAGGATGCTCTTCGCGCATCTCTTTGTGATGTCAGTTATATGTGTGTTCAAGCTAAGTTGCTGATTCAAACGTACTCCTAAGAACTTGAAACTCAGCACTTGTTGAATGTCTGTGCCGTCGATGTCAAGTGAAGCTGTGGGGGCGTGGGCGACGGCTATACGTGACTGGGGCAGATTGTGGGTGTGGGATGGAGACGGCTATATCTGACCCGACCTGATACGGATTGACCTGACCTGACCTCCTATGGCTTGACCTGACCTGAGCTGACCTCACATGGTTTGACTTGACCTGACCTGACCTGACCTGACCTGACCTGACCTGATACGGCTTGACCTGACCTCACATATTACGGCTTCATCTGACCTGACTTACGGTTTGATCTTGTCTGGCGTGTTACGACTTGACCTGACCTGACCCGCTACGGCTTGATCTGACCTGACCTGATACGGATTGACGTCACCTGATCTGCTACATGGTGGGAGATCGAATGATAACTAGATATATTTGCGCGAGCCTGAAGCACACTGTGGTTATCATTGCTCCGTTAGTTGCATCACCGATGAGGTCGCTGCATGATTGAAGCTGCAGATGGAATTGCAGACAACAATGTTTTGTAGACTGAATCATCGTCGGCTGTGCTATCGGGCGATTTGAAGCAAGCTAGTTACATGCCCTGAAATTTGGCGTTTGGTTGTACATTAGATCTGGTGTCATATAACTTCATTGTGATTTTAAGCCACCAATTGCTCTTAGGGTTCTCGTGAACTTCGTGATCAAAGGGCTTCATTGGGAAACCACGATATGGCACTAATCGAAGAAGGTCCTTTAGATGCTCATTCGTTTGCAAAATATATTCATTTTATAGCTGTATGTTCCCCATTTCGCAGAATGTCATGGCAGGAGCAATTATTTATTCAGTTGTACGTCGTCGAAGTTGGCAGCCTCGACATCACCGGTGACCTTCTCAAGTCGCATCGCAAAGCCACGCAGTGTTGGCTTTGAATATTTCCTGTGCACTTCCTGCTGGCATTAATACGACCCGCCCATCCACCATCGGCTCGCTCCAGCGGCGGTGGTCCACTTTAGTCAGAGATCGGCCCGTTCCAGCGGCGGTGGTCCACTTTAGTCAGAGATCGGCCCGCTCCAACGCGGTGATCCACTTTAGTCAGAGATCGGCCCGCTCCAGCGGCGGTGGTCCACTTCAGTCAGAGATCGGCCCGCTTCAGCGGCGGTGGTCCACTTTAGTCAGAGATCGGCCCGCTCCAGCGCGGTGGTCCACTTTAGTCAGAGATCGGCCCGCTCCAGCGGCGGTGATCCACTTTAGTCAGAGATCGGCCCGATCGTCAGAGATCGGTCCTCAACATCCTCGTCAGCGTCCTCAACATCAGCGGGCAGACTAACGGCCGACACCTCCAGCCAGGGTGGCGCGTCCTCACCATCAGCGGGCAGACTGACGGCCGACACCTCCAGCCAGGGTGGTGCGTCCTCACCATCAGCGGGCAGACTGACGGCCGACCCGACACCTCCAGCCAGGGTGGCGCGTCCTCACCATCAGCGGGCAGACTAACGGCCGACACCTCCAGCCAGGGTGGCGCGTCCTCACCATCAGCGGGCAGACTGACGGCCGACACCTCCAGCCAGGGTGGTGCGTCCTCACCATCAGCGGGCAGACTAACGGCCGACCCGACACCTCCAGCCAGGGTGGCGCGTCCTCACCATCAGCGGGCAGACTGACGGCCGACACCTCCAGCCAGGGTGGCGCGTCCTCACCATCAGCGGGCAGACTGACGGCCGACCCGACACCTCCAGCCAGGGTGGTGCTATTCGCGGGTGTAAGGTTGTGTAAGGTTGTGCAAGGTTGTGACTCCAACCTGATCCGGCCACAGCCGATGGGTGTTGGTGTCTTGTTTGTGGATATTGGTGCATTGTTCCCCCCACCCCCCACCCCCACCCCTGGTTCTGATTAAAATTTGAAGCCACGTGATACCCAAATATGAGCTGTGAGAGTTGCTGACCTTGGTAGTTGCCGACCTAGGTACATCTGTTGCTGAAAATTGGCACCTGACGTCTACCGAGCTGCGGTGGTGTGCCCAATGTCTAGCTTTTGTCAGCTCTTGAACAGCTAGCAGACTATTTTATTGGAATTTGGTTGGAGATTTCGGAAATCTAGCATCACTAAAGATCACCGTCACATAACATCAGGGGCAGCTCTAGGGACTTTCATCGAGGGTAGGGGGGGGTACATATCCTTGGAGGGGCACCTTCGGCGGAAAGATTCGTTGAGTGTGATGGCAGGGAGCACTAGAGCATACCGAACGCCTTTTCGTCTCAAAGGGGCACCTATTCCTCTGAAAAGGGAATTTTGGGCTGAAAGAATATCCGCTGAGCGTGGAAAGAAGGGGAGGGGTACATTTCAGCCTTCCTAAATGGGCGCCTTTCCCGGCCAGATAGCCGCCACCTTTCCATGGAGGGAGGGGGAACACGACCCGAGTATCCCTCCTGCATCTGTTCCTGCATAACGTCAAGGTGAAGTCTGATCTCCATCATAATATAAGATCACCGGGAACGTGCAGCGAGAATCAGCATACGTCATCGTTGTGACACGTGACAGCATACGTCATCGTTGTGACACGTGACAGCATACGTCATCGTTGTGACACGCGGAAATATCGAGGATATTCTGTTGGCTTCAGAGCTGACGCAACAGTTCGACACCGGACAGCTTCAGAGCTCCGTCTGATTAATGCCCTCATGATCTGTACAGCAGACATTGCGTGGCTGGTGGCTGGCCGGGCCTCGGCGGAGGCCGTTCCAGCTGTACCAGCAGTGGTGGGCGGCCACACGTCTGCGCTGTTGTCTACATCGTCGGCCGGCCGTGATCTATGTCCGCCGCCTGACGTGGATGCATTGCGTCAGCTCAGCCCATGACGAGTGGAGCCGCGGCCCGCTGGTGCCGCGGGCGGACGCGTGCCAGACGTGACGTCAGTCCAGCCCAGTGGAGCCGCGGCCCGCTGGTGCAGCGGGCGGACACGTGTCAGACGTGACGCGCTTGGTTCACATCTGCCACACGCTGGTACAAGGCAGTTGGTGTCATTTTCGGTCACAGCCGAAGGAAGGCAATTTAAGTTGGGTACACCGTGGAGTATTTCGTTGAGCGAGGGAGAGGAGCTATGGACTGTACCACAGGCAACAGCGCAGCAGCTGGTGTTGGTGTCCGTTGGTGTCGCGGTGTCGACGAGGGTTATCAACTACACCACAGGCAACAGCGCAGTACCTGGTGTTGGTGTCGTGGTGTGGACGCAGTTTGCAGCGCATGCTTTTCGATGAATCCAGGCCGAAGCTAAAGCAAAGTCTAAAAGCAAAAAAAGTTTATGGCAAATCATGGAAGGGCAGTAGAAATGCTAGACAATTTGCTCACATTCGGTGTAATGTTCGTTTCGTTACCGGGGTGGGGTGCGCCACGCCGCATTGGTGCGGGGGACGCGCGGCATCAGTTGATGTGAAACAATGGCTGTTAAATGCTATGGAAAATACCTCTCAATAATTAATCACCATAGTCCTGGCAATCTCGCTGGAAGATTTTGGTGGTAAACTATGTGATATTCAGAAATCCGGCATATCATAGCACGCGGTCTGTCCTGGGAAGTTGAAGCACCTAAACTGCAAGCACTTCGTAGACAGTCGGGCAGACGTACTCATGGCTAGATTTGTGCATCGGATGCCCAGATTTGGACAGCTTATTTTCCATGCATTGAGATTGGAGAGCATATGTATCGTGTTTATTCATAACGAAGAGTTTTAGATTTCCGGCGTTTCAAGTGCTAAATTTGTGTTCACCAAACTTACAGTCGTGCAGGCTGCAGACATGAAAATGACACAGGTATATTGAAATACGTGAGATATTGTAGAAAAGCTGGTTGTGGGGGCACTTTAATTTCAGAAATTTAGCCCCTACCCTCCCAATTCATGTCGAGACAGTTTCCGGCAGATCCCATGCCACGGGTCGGCCGAGCTGTCTCACAGCTTACTTCGCCAATTCGCGGACCGCCACCGAGGCCATAGGCTATTGTTTCCGGCACAGGTGCATAGCTATCTGACACCCTACCACCGCCGCGTGACCTCGATGCAGGCCACCGCCGTGTGAATGCCAGTGAGGTGATGTGACCGTCAGTGGGTGATGTATGTGAGTGATTCCCTTCTGGGAACAGTTGGACAGGTGTGTAAGTACATGAATGGTAGGACAGTAGTATGACTGTGATGTGACAGGTTCTGTCACTGTGGCAACAATATGTCAGGTACGTGAGGACAGATGTATGTATGATTTATGAAGGTAATAGCACATATAATAATGATTGACTGGTGGATAAATGTTACTGTGGTTGTGGAATGCCAGATGACAGATGGGCTGTAACGCCCCGATCTGACGGCTGCCTGTGCATAGCGCGGAGCCGCCGTATCGGTATTGTCTGGAGGTATGCGCTGAGGTTAGCCATCAGGTGCCGACGGCCGGCACGCTGACTCAGCCTCGGAGTGACTCTGATAATGTCTCTGAGGTCTGAGGGACGGCGCGACCCGTCGGTGCGGTAGAGTTCGTTGGGTCCGAGCCAATGCTCTCGATGCGACACGGAGATCACGTGCTTTGGTGGTATCAGGGGATGAGCAACCCCACTGGATAGGGGGCGTAGACCGCCACGTGACCATGACGTGTCGTGGATTGAGCCACATGATTGGGCGATGGCCGTCACGTTGAGTTCGGGAGAGCCGCCAGAGCTCTTTCTCACTTATCACGGAGATGCGCGACCAAGCGGTCGCCGAACGCGGAGCGGCTGGCCGCCGCCGGCCAGCCGCCAGGGCTCACCACGTTGGTACCAGAGGTACTTCTGAGGAGCTCTGATTGAGAGACGCTGTGTGACTGTTGAGATGTAGTCCTTTGAGATGAAAAAGGTAGAGCGAATGAAGGCCGGTCAGTATGTAAGTTGAAATATCAGTTGTCACTGTTTCCTCTTGGAATATCTGAACTTGGGACTCGAGAAGGAAGGCTGAGATGTCTTGTCCAGATGTATGAAGATGTGGGATGGCCTACTGGAGAGTCGTCTGTGAAGCAGTCGAAGCTGTCGGTCGTTTAAAGGAGGCACTGTTGTATTAATTAGACTATCACGCTGCACTATTGAGACTAAATAATTGGACGCCAATATAAGAGCTGGATTTTGTGGTGCCTGTCAAGATGTTTGGATCAGAGCTCTGAGATCGAAGAACATAGAGCCATTTAATTTATAACCGGGGTCTTACATATCGCCGACGTTGAGGTCCATAGTTATATCCCCGTGCAAAAGAAGTTTGCCCCCGGACATAAATCGAAATACCAAGCTTGGGCATAAAAAAGAACTTCGTTGCAATATCCGACAAGCTTTCTTCTTCAACTATGCCGCATGTTATCACGGGAAGAAGAGACAACACGTCAGAACTAAACGCATTCAGATCTAGCGCTCACAACAACTCAATGTCGGTACCGGTCCCCGAACAGTACTGAAATTCAGATAACCATCTGAGCCCCTGGTATTCTCCAAAACGGCATTGAACTTACACCCTAGTAAAACGAGTTGAACCTCAAACGTTGTGTTTATGAACCGGATATTTATTCTGTCTGTATTTATATATATATATATATATATATATATATATATATATATATATATATATATATATATGTGTGTGTGTGTGTGTGTGTGTGTGTGTGTGTGCGTGTGTGTGTGTGTGTGTCTGTCAGTTGAACTAATGATTATAGGTTGCTTCCACATTTTTTTATATACCCGGCGGAGACAGTGCCATAGTTTGTGGTGCGATATACTGCAAGCCCAACTCCATCACCACCGCCACACTAGGTGACGTGGTATATGAACACGATGTGGTGGGATTGCAACGTGACGTATTGCCCTTGGGACGTGATGCGCCAGCTGTCCATTTTGAAGTCATTGCGTGTGGCGGCGCCCGCCCGACTCAATACATCGTCCCTATCAGCTGACGGCGCTGCGTGCTGTAGCCCGTCAGTGTTCAGGTGCAGGTGGCCACTGCTGGAGGCCACTGCTGGAGGCCACTGCTGGAGACCACTGCTGGAGACCACTGCTGGGGACCACTGCTGGAGACCACTGCTGGGGACCACTGCTGGGCGACCACTGCTGGGGACCTTCTCGTCAGAGGCACTACCGTCGCCCACGTCAGGAGATAGGCCAAACTGAAAAGCACATTCAAAGCTTATTGAAATGCGTAGATCATAATTGTCTTGTCAGAGGAGCTACCGTCGCCTACGTTAGGAGATACGACGCACTGCAAAGCGCTGTAGCAGTTTCAACGGCATTTTCAAATGTTATTTTTCGTCATATTTATCGTTTTAGGGGTGCCCTCGTAATGAACAAAAATCGTATTGCCAGTTGTTTTCGAGAGAAAAAAGTTTTCGAAGCTGTTCATGACACAGCCTATGAGCACATCACAGAACAGACCCCTGTCCCATAGCAGAGCATGGCGCATCGCAGAGCACATCACACATCAGAGCACGTCACGGAGCAAGGCACATCACAGAACAGACCGCGTCACGCAGGAGAGCACGTCACGTCACAGCCGAACCGCAGAACACCCCTGAAATGCGCCCAGCATTTTATGACCGCCCACGCATCATCCGGAAGGTTGTTCGTCACTACGTCACGTGACAGTCTGACGTCACAGTGGGTATCAAGCAAGTTAGTGTGGCGGCTTGGATCACTATCATTGCACTGAAAATAAATATATCCACATTCGGTGTGCAAACGACAATGTACTCACCATGCATAAGCAACATACACAGCACGTCCTGCGCACGTCACATCATGTCCTTCATATACCTGCTTCCCCATCCATAAATTCGCTCCGGGCAGTACACTATTTACAGCCATCCGTGCAGAGGCCGCCGGGCCAGACCCCAGGGAGCCCGGGCTGCCCTGTTGGCATCAGCCGGGCTGCCCTGTTGGCATCAGCCGGGGCTGCCTTGTTGGCATCAGCCGGGGCTGCCTTGTTGGTATCAGCCGGGGCTGCCTTGTTGGTATCAGCCGGGGCCGTGTATCAGTTTCCAGCGAGATGTGTTCGGCTTGCTATTGTGGAGAACGGTGTTTTCTGGACGTCGGAAAATGTTAGTTGTCGGGAGGAGGCGGGGTTAGTGGGCCTGATTATGGCCACGTCTAACCTCAGCAGTGGGCGACGGTAACGCCAGAGACAACGATAGGTCACACCAGAGACAACAAGTCACGCCAGAGACAACAAGTCACACCAGAGACAACAAGTCACACCAGAGACAACAAGTCACACCAGAGACAACAAGTCACACCAGAGACAACAAGTCACACCAGAGACAACAAGTCACACCAGAGACAACAAGTCACACCAGAGACAACAAGTCACACCAGAGACAACAAGTCACACCAGAGACAACAAGTCACACCAGAGACAACAAGTCACACCAGAGACAACAAGTCACACCAGAGACAACAAGTCACACCAGAGACAACAAGTCACACCAGAGACAACAAGTCACACCAGAGACAACAAGTCACACCAGAGACAACAAGTCACACCAGAGACAACAAGTCACACCAGAGACAACAAGTCACACCAGAGACAACAAGTCACACCAGAGACAACAAGTCACACCAGAGACAACAAGTCACACCAGAGACAACAAGTCACACCAGAGACAACAAGTCACACCAGAGACAACAAGTCACACCAGAGACAACAAGTCACACCAGAGACAACAAGTCACACCAGAGACAACGACAATCGCGTGTCCGATTCGCATTGAGACTTGCGCTACGAGCGGGATATATAAAGAAATGGAAATGAGGCATACCTCGAGTGATTTGTTTCTTCTCAGAACCAACCGCCCGCCTTTCGAAGTTTCAGTTACCAGCCAGCATGTCATCAACTATACCCGCTTAGTGGAAGAGAATAGAGCACACGTCTCCAAAAAGGCGAAAACAAGGTATTTGTGGCAGTTTCTTATCAAGCCTGTAACAACGGAGATAGCGCAGACGTGGAGAAAAACAATGGAAAGAGCGACAAAAAGCATCCCAATCATAAGCCAGCAGAGCGTGGAGCAGAACGCAGCATCACTGCACGAAAGGCTCAGGAAACTGAATAAGACACTGGCTAATGCAGCAGAGGTAAGACGGAATGAGAGGAGGTAGCACATTTTTGTAAACTTCAGTGATGCTGCTCGCTGCTGGTTTCAAGCTTTGGGAGAGTGAAGCTCAGGGACTCAAATAACATGCTAACTAGAAAGAAAATTGCACTCCAGGGGCGGGAAATTATTTTTATTTTCATGAGCAAAGTCTGTTATACATATACAATATTGTGTGCATATTCTGCAGCATCCCTCTCCCCCTCCATTTTCCCAACGAAAAACTGCTGTATGCCGCGATCCCTAATGTATACCAGCGGGTGCCTGGTGTATACCAGCGGATGCCTGGTGTATACCAGCGGGTCCTGATGTACACCAGCGGATGCCTGGTGTATACCAGCGGGTCCTGGTGTACACCAGCTGGTTCCTGGTGCATACCAGCGGGTACCTGGTGTACACCAGCGGGTGCCTGGTGCATACCAGCGGGTACCTGGTGTACACCAGCGGGTGCCTGGTGTATACCAGCGGATGCCTGGTGTATACCAGCGGGTACCTGGTGTACACCAGCTGGTTCCTGGTGCATACCAGCGGGTACCTGGTGTACACCAGCGGGTGCCTGGCGTACACCAGCGGGTGCCTGGTGCATACCAGCGCGTGCCTGGTGTACACCAGCGGGTGCCTGGTTCATACCAGCGGGTGCCTGGTGTACACCAGCGGGTGCCTGGTTCATACCAGCGGGTGCCTGATGTACACCAGCGGGTGTCTGGTGTATACCATCGGTTTCCTGGCATAGCTGCCCAGGAAAGGATAGAGTGCTGCCGCAGGATGAAGGTCTCCTGCCGGACCAGCGTGGTACATGCAAAATAGTGCCTCATCATGATGTTTCACTTGCTGTCTGGCTTTCAAACGAAATGGCCGGATAGCGTACTGAACAAATACTATTCCTCGTTATGATTTTCATTCTGATCGAAATGACATGCACCGAACAAAAATGTTGGGATGATTGTTTCTATGATATATTTTTGTAAAGCTGCACACATTGGTTTAGCATGGACAATGTTACATAATATTGAGATCAAAGTATTATTGCCTTTCAATTCCTCATCGTGCCGGTTCCTGCAAATTTTGCTTAGAATGTCACGGATCAGGGCCGCGTACCTACAAGTAGCTATGGTCATTAACAACTAGCTGGTCGTCGAAGGCGAACTCGCAATTGTGTTGATGCAGTTGACGGCGAGCTGGGACGAGCTGCTAGCGCAGGGCGCCAGCTTCACGGTATGCTGGCCCACCTGATGCCCTACCACGCCATCATCTTCATCTCCCACGTACTGTGCCACGTCGTGCTGCAGACAGACGCCGCCCCACCACAACGTGGAGCTTCATCGTAGACTACGCCAGGCGTTAGCGCGAGGTCTGTGCCAAAGTACTGGTTTGGGGACAGGGCGGGGCTCGATAATTCCACTGGGTTTCACCATGCCACCTCCGTTGTGTCTGCCAAGGTAGTGCAGAGTCAATCCTAGAAGCTATGTGTCATGCTATGCTCGTGCACGGCGATCTAGTGAAGCACATCACCCGCCACACATAGCTGTCATTCGCTCTTCAGTGGGCAATTTTTATACGTTCTACAGCCCGACAAAAAAACCAATTGATGGGTCATATCGTGGTTGGTGAGCTATTATCATGTTTTTTTGCAGGTCTGATGGTCACAATGAATAGTATTATGCCGTAGTGTTTCGGAAGGAAAGGCATCTTCTTAATTACAAATTTATGTTATTGATGAATGAGTACTGTTGATCACTCAATCAATATTTCGTTACAGAGAGGAACACGGAGATGAACAATACGGTGCCCCATGTTAGTTGCATTAAAAGCAAACTGCATTAAGGAACAAACATACGAACCTAGTTCCATGTCGTGTTCGTTCTCGTGTAAAGACTATGCGAAACGGCGAGATGAGCTCATCGCGATTTGGCCCCAGCTGCCCCGCGGAACAACACTGTCCAGCTGTACCCACCGGGTGTGGGTCCGTACCTACCCAGCGAGACGGGGTATATTTACTCGCCGTTGGTGGGTACAGCTACCAGGTACACACCCAAGAGGGGTAGATCCTCATGACGTAACCTATGAGTCGCGGGGAATAATCGAGAGTAACCCGTTGGAGGGCGATCAGCTGAATGTGGTAACTCATCACGACTGTATTTCCTATCCATGCTTCTCCGCCAAGCGTGAGTTTTCACATCGTGCTACCAGTTACCTGTGCGTTTGTAAATGAAGGTTAGCTAGCGAGTGATAGGCATCAACGGATGGGCCCCCATTAATCGTGGATAAAATATCGGACCGTGGTGGATGGCGTTACCCTCCTGTGGAGCCGTCAATACATCTATCTGCGCGTGAGGAGATTCATATGCCTGAACAAATCAGCGTCCGGTGAGTAAAAATAGTTTTCTATGCACACAAGAAAACGGCTGAGGGTTAAATGACCCATTAGGTAGACAAAGGAAACAAAACGACAGACATTTTTCGTTGACAACTTGCTTGATGTTGTTCCAAAAAGGGTGTCACTATACTTACATTATGACATATCCCGACATGCTTCTTATGTCTTGTACTTCTATGCCATACCTTGTGATATATTATGTGATGCACACTGTGACGTATCAGATGATGTGTTCTGTGGTGTGTTCTGTGATGTGTTCTGTGATGTGTTCTGTGATGGGTTCTGTGGTGTGTTCTGTGGTGTGTTCTGTGATGTGTTATGTGATGTGTTATGTGATGTGTTCTGTGGTGTGTTCTGTGATGTGTTCTGTGATGTGTTATATGATGTGTTCTGTGGTGTGTTCGGTGATGTGTTCGGTGATGTGTTCTGTGATGTGTTCGGTGATGTGTTCGGTGATGTGTTCGGTGATGTGTTATGTGATGTGTTCTGTGCTGTGTTATGTGGTGTGTTATGTGATGCGTTCTGTGATGTGTTCTGTGATGTGTTCTGTGATGTGTTCGGTGATGTGTTCTGTGATATGTTCTGTGGTGTGTTCTGTGACATGTTCTGTGGTGTGTTCTGTGATGTGTTCGGTGATGTGTTCGGTGATGTGTTCGGTGATGTGTTCTGTGATGTGTTCTGTGGTGTGTTCTGTGGTGTGTTCTGGGATGTGTTCGGTGATGTGTTCGGTGATGTGTTCTGTGATGTGTTCTGTGATGTGTTCGGTGATGTGTTCGGTGATGTGTTCGGTGATGTGTTCGGTGATGTGTTCTGTGATGTGTTCTGTGCTGTGCTATGTGGTGTGTTCTGTGATGTGTTCTGTGATGTGTTCTGTGATGTGTTCTGTGATGTGTTCTGTGATTTGTTCTGTGATGTGTTCGGTGATGTGTTCTGGGATGTGTTCTGTGATATGTTCTGTGATGTGTTCGGTGAAGTGTTATGGGATGTGTTCGGTGATATGTTCTGTGATGTGTTCGGTGATATGTTCTGTGGTGTGTTCGGTGATATGTTCTGTGATGTGTTCGGTGATATGTTCTGTGGTGTGTTCTGTGATGTGTTCTGTGGTGTGTTCTGTGACGTATCAGGTGAAGTGTTCTGTGATGTGTTCTGTGATGTGTTATGTGATGTGTTCTATGATGTGTTCTGTGATTTGTTCTGTGATGTGTTCTGTGATGTATTCTGTGATGTGTTCTGTGATGTGTTCTGTGATGTGTTCGGTGATGTGTTCTGGGATGTGTTCTGTGATATGTTCTGTGATGTGTTCGGTGATATGTTCTGTGGTGTGTTCGGTGATATGTTCTGTGATGTGTTCGGTGATATGTTCTGTGGTGTGTTCTGTGGTGTGTTCTGGGATGTGTTCTGTGGTGTGTTCTGTGGTGTGTTCTGTGATGTGTTCTGTGATGTGTTCTGTGGTGTGTTCGGTGATGTGTTTTGTGATGTGTTCTGTGATGTGTTCTGTGATGTGTTCGGTGATGTGTTCTGTGATGTGTTGTGGGATGTGTTCTGGGATGTGTTCTGGGATGTGTTCGGTGATGTGTTCTGTGATGTGTTCTGGGATGTGTTCTGTGATTTGTTCTGTGGTGTGTTCGGTGATGTGTTCTGTGATGTGTTCTGTGATGTGTTCGGTGATGTGTTCGGTGATGTGTTCTGTTGTGTGTTCGGTGATGTGTTCGGTGATGTGTTCGGTGATGTGTTCGGTGATGTGTTCTGTGATGTGTTCTGTGATGTGTTCGGTGATGTGTTCTGTGATGTGTTCCGTGATATGTTCTGTGGTGTGTTCGGTGATGTGTTCTGAGATGTGTTCTGTGATATGCTCTGTGGTGTGTTCTGTGACGTGTTCTGTGATATGCTCTGTGGTGTGTTCTGTGACGTGTTCTGTGATGTGTCCGCTGATGTGTTCGGCGACATGCCCTGTGGTGTGTTCTGTGATTGCTGTGGCGCGACACAGCTACCCTCCATACCGGTCATATTTCCAGGAAAGGAAAATGTATCAGACGAACGACCTGTGTTGTTCGCGCCACATGTTGGCGCCATTTTCCGCACCATTCCCCACACGACGCTCCATCAACTACTCGACAGCGTGGCAGATGCGGACGGCACCGTCAGGCGGTGAAATGGACCACTTAAGCATATGAAACATTCACGGACGACGAGTACCCGTCTTGGGGGGGAGGTACGCAAAGACCCTCGTCTAACTTCCAAACTAAGCGTTTGCACGAAAACGAACCGGGAACCATCGGGAAGCTCCAGACGAATATAGTCGCACAATTTCCCACTCATTTTGAATCATTTTGAAAATTAGTGTTGGTTTTTAGTAAAATCCACCTTTTTATATCGGCATGTTAGGGTAGTTTAGGTCGTACAATGGAACCTAGACATTATTTAAGCCAGAAAAACTCGAAAGAAATCATAAAACAGCAGTGTCCTAAAATAGGTTTACCTCATATTGCGCACGTCATCGTGACCTGACCTCAGACCATTTAACGGAGGTCAAGCAAATTTAATAAGGAACTTTTCCGATAAAGGAGCTTCTGCATGCATACCAAGGTAAAGAGGATGTTAGAAGAGCGTGCATATTACAAAAATAGGAAAATTGGCCAAGGGGCCAAAATTGGCCGTGACCTCAGGTCGTCAACCTGACCTCAAACAAAACTCCGAGGCATACGTGTTGGAGGCACTGCGTAATTGCACTCATGTATCAAGTTTCATTTCAATATCTCTTCAAGTTCAAAAGGTATCGATCCTCAAACATTTTGTGGAGGTGGTCCTCTTCGACCCGAGCTAGGTGAATGACCTTACATGATCTGAGGTTTAAATTTCCACTTCATACGCCGATATAATCAAGGAAAAGGCACTGAAAGTGTTGTGGAGCTCCGCGCAACTCTTTTCTCTCTATCGCGGACAAATCTTGAGGGGCGTAAAAAGATACCCCAGAGACAGGGCGTGCCAAAACTGGAAGGAATATCATTGCACTAAGAGGTTGACTAAGAGGCCTCCTGGAATGGACGTAGAGACCATAAAGGAGGCAGAGATGAGCGCTCCCCGTCCCCCAACTTTAAGTGAGCTTAACTTTGGCCCAACTTTCGTTGCATGGAGATAATCGACTTCAGAATGTCTCCTTCCCTCCAACTTCTAGACACTCCCCACGCCTGTGCCGCCGAGCAACATGTGTGTACGAGCGATTGTAAGGTGAAAAGTCTGCCGCCAGGCAACGTGTGTATACGAGCGAATATGAGGTCAAATTTGAATCTGAGAGCCTTAGGACCCTCCACATGTCGCACATTGTCGTATTCCTAAGAAATAAGCAATCTGAATTGTGATAATACAATTGATGTACCCTTACGGACGATAATGAATAAGAATCGCAATAAAGTATGAATAAATACATATTACGCCTGTGTCAAATTTCATAGGGATGGTACAAAATCGGCATGTCGGACTTCAAGCCAAACGAAACACTGAGCCAAATGAGACCCTCGTTGTCCATCGTCACTGTATCACTTTTTGTAATGTACTTTATAATAAACTGCTCTGCCCTTCAGTGGTTGTTCACCAAGAGGAGCCACATCTCAACCCGTCAAACACGCGCCTGAATCTACCTTCGACTGCATTTGCCGCGATGTAGACTGGAGACGACAAAGCTGGCTTTCTCTTACAGGGCAACAAAAATATGGAACATCCTGCCATATGCCATCACGGTACACAGCTCCATTAAAAGCTTGAAACGTCGCTAAGCACGTCATTTCGAACGAAGCTGACATAGCCGTGGACGTCAGAGAAAGTTGATTTACGAATGTTTAATCGAAGTTATTGTAGCAAATACTATCCCCAAGTCTATTTTAGAGGCATCTGCTCGTCGGCATTTGAGGTGTCAGCAATGGGCTCATCATTTATCAGCAGTAGCGCTCATTATTGAATAGTCGTATTGCTTTTAAGTCACTTTTCAACGTGGTGGAGAGCTGCATTGTCAATGTTTGGCAAGATGCCAGAACATCCATTGTGACTTGGAAGCAAATTTCAAATAAGCTTACATTCATACTGGCATTTGCATAAGAACATGATCAGCCATACTTTTCATTCCCAGAAACTACCACTCATTGTTCGCTGCTACCCTGGAAAGGATCGACGTCATCACTTCTTTCATATGGCATGCAACCAACCTACCCATCGGCGCCATGTATGCCACCACCGTTTCCTCTGTTCTACCTCCACCTACATCATTGACTTGATGCGAAATGTTGCCTGAGCATTATTAGCACGTACAAGCAGCATTTCCGCATCACTGCTGCCGTGTATAGCCGGTCCCAGATGACGTTCCAACGGTCATCTCGGCCGGTGATCTCCGCAGGGAGATCTGCAGCCGGCGGCACTGCAGGCGCCGCCTCACTGTTCCCAGCGAGACGCCGACCTAGCGCCAGCAGAACGTCCCGAAAATAGCCGGCAATAACACGACCCAGGGTATTGATGGCCCTCTCCACGATAGCAACAGAAGCCATGCGCGCGACCAGTGAATGTGGGAGGTCGCAAACAACATGGACAACAATGGACAGGATACTACTGAAGTTGTCGATCAATTGGTCGGCATTTACGGAAATCATTTATAACGATCTATTCGAGACTGACAAATACGGTATATTCGTGTATGTATATATATCACTGATGTGCATGTATCTCCGTGGAGAGAGCGGCAGGACTGAAATATCGCGTGTTCATCAGGGTAGTGAAGTTACAGTGTTATCTAACCATATAGTAGTATGGTGGTATGGTGAGTATAGTAGCATTGTTGTGTGTTGTTGTAGCATTGTTGTGAGTATAGGCATAGTAGCATTGTAGTGTGATATTATAGTGATATTGTGGTGCTATGTTCGTATTGGGTTATGGTGGCATGGGAGCATGGTGGTGCTGTAGTATGGTATAGTGGTATTTTTGCGTCGTGTCGTCGTACGAAGATGGTATGACGGTATAATGGTGTGGTATTATGATGGTATGATGGTATGGTGATATGGTGGTATGATCATACGGTGGTATGATGATATGGTGTTATGATGGTATGATGGCATGGCGGCATGGTGTTGCATTAGCACGATGGCGTGGTGTTGTGATGGTATAGTGGTATGACGGTATGATGGTATGGTGGTATGATGTTGTATTTGTGTGATGGTGTGGAGTTATGATGTCATAGTGGTATGTTGGCATGATGTTGCAGTGGTATGATGGTATGGGGTCATAATGGTGTGGTAGAATGATGGTATGGTGTTGTAATGTAATTGCAGTATGTTCCTATGACGGCATTTTGGCATGGTCATAGTGCAGTGGTGTTGTCGTGTGGTGTAGTAATGGTAAGGTAGTGTGATCACGCAACAGTATCGAGGTAATGGTGTGTGGTACTTGGTGGTATTGTGGTATGATAGCATAGTAGTATTGTGGTATGATAGCATAGTAGTATTGTGGTGCCGTGCTTCAGTGGTACTGTGGCATTATGCTATAGTAGCTTAGTAATATTGTGGTTCGGTTTTATAATGGCATGGTAGTATGGTGGCATGATAAAATGTTGGCATGACATGACAAGGTATGGCATGACGTGCGTATGCGTAGTTGACCTATCTGTAAATGCGTAGATGACCTATGTGCGCATGCATTGGTTTTCCACCTTCGTTCTTCTCGTCGGGTAATGTCCGTGGCGTTTCTATGCAGTGTGGTCTGATGTCCACACCAGCGAACAACGTGGACGCTGACAGCAAATGCATATTTCCATCGATAATCATATCATTCTATGACGATCACGGATAAGATGAGATGAACAACGCATTCAGGTGCACATCTGAGTTCATCAAGCCGAGTTATTTGTGGGTGCACCCACACCCATGAAGGGATAGAAGGTCATATAATATCAACCCCGGGTGGTATGCTCAAATCCGAGCCGGTACCTATGGTGGTCACGAGATCTGAGGAAGGAGAATATCCTCTGTATAAAGCGAGTCTAAAGTGATTAAAAAGCTCAAGCGAAGAGTGTTTTGCAAGTTAATTCACCAAACGTGCGTCAAAAGCAGCCAAGATTAACGCAAGTAATCGAAAGTTATGTTTTCGTACCTGGGTTTGCGGACCAAAGAACCATGGGTTCATTTTATCAGAGTCTGCTGGGGTTGTTGTTGCCCACCCCATGTATATTCCCTACCCCATACCTGCAGAACGAGGATATATATCGATATGCCTCGTTCGAATTGCGCGTTTCTGCTCATATTTGTGTGCATACGCTTTGTGCTGCTTTTCAATTAAATCTCCTCCTTTTAATCATATGTTTCCCTTCCAAATTAGAACAGCAATGGCACTTAGAATCAAAATTACACCTGCAGGGAAAATAGGTGGCCCATCTGCGTCGCATCGCACAACGCTGGCAGATTATTCCGAGCATGCTACCTTAGACGCGCTCTGCACCCCGGAGTCGTGGCGCTGGCAGATTATTCCGAGCATGCTACTTCACACGCGCTCCTCACCCCGGAGTCGTGACGCTGGCAGATTATTCCGAGCATGCTACTTCACACGCGCTCTTCACCCCGGAGTCGTGACGATGGCAGATTATTCCGAGCATGGTACCTCAGACACGCTCTTTACCCCAGAGTCGTGACGCTGGCAGATTATTCCGAGCATGCTACTTCACACGCGCTCTTCACCCCGGAGTCGTGACGCTGGCAGATTATTCCGAGCATGCTACTTCAGACGCGAACTTCACCCCGGAGTCGTGGTCGAACACCAATGGTTGGGATGGGCCATCACCCCTCTAGCTATCTCAGCAACCAATAGATCAATCAAGCTGATTCAAATTGGGATAAGCTACCGCATAGCTATGTATCATGCGCGCTCCTGGGTGTGCACATTTTGACCTTACGGATCACGGACGATGTCACAGATTAGGAGAGGGTGCATAAATTTGAGTCTTCCCACCAATTGGCCTCAGCACCCAATCGGCAGATGAGCCCAAATGAGACGGCACGTGATAGCCGTGGACCATCCACTGAGAAGGCACGTGACAGCCCTGGACCGTCCACTGAGAGGGCACGTGACAGTCGTGGACCGTCCACTGAGAGGGCACGTGACAGCCCTGGACCGTCCACTGAGAGGGCACGTGACAGCCGTGGACCGTCCACTGAGAGGGCACGTGACAGTCGTGGACCGTCCACTGAGAGGGCACGTGACAGTCGTGGACCGTCCACTGAGAGGGCACGTGACAGTCGTGGACCGTCCACTGAGAGGGCACGTGACAGCCCTGGACCGTCCACTGAGAGGGCACGTGACAGTCGTGGACCGTCCACTGAGAGGGCACGTGACAGTCGTGGACCGTCCACTGAGAGGGCACGTGACAGCCCTGGACCGTCCACTGAGAGGGCACGTGACAGCCGTGGACCGTCCACTGAGAGGGCACGTGACAGTCGTGGACCGTCCACTGAGAGGGCACGTGACAGTCGTGGACCGTCCACTGAGAGGGCACGTGACAGTCGGGGACCGTCCACTGAGAGGGCACGTGACAGCCCTGGACCGTCCACTGAGACGGCACGTGACAGCCGTGGACCGTCCACTGAGAGGGCACGTGACAGTCGTGGACCGTCCACTGAGAGGGCACGTGACAGTCGGGGACCGCGCGAGTCTTTTGAGTGAAGACTGGAAATACGTAGCCTAAGAATCTTCTTGCATCTTCAACAACTGTGGTGTTACTCGCATGCAGCAAATACACTGATGCCAATCAATGCGAGCGCCAATCACTAGTGCAAATGGTTTTTCAATGCCAATCAATGTCAATCATTATCGCTTCATCTAACCTGCCATGTTCCGCCACCGCCAGACTGGAACGAGATGGCGGGTTGCTACTAATATCGATGTGCAATCAGGTCATCCGTGCGGCAATTTCCTCGCCTGAACAACGTGCCAATGTGCCACAGCGTACCGGACGAGGGAGAAGTTAGGCAGCGTCCAACTCTTCCGAGTCCATGTACAACTGTCCTCAGGACAACTGTCCCCAGTCAACTGCCCCCAGTACAACTGTCATCAGTCCGTGTACAACTATCCACAATACAGCTATCCCCAGTACAACTGTCCCCAGTACAACTGTCATCAGTCCGTGTACAACTATCCACAATACAGCTATCCCCAGTACAACTGTCCCCAGTACAACTGCCCCCAGTACAACTGTCATCAGTCCGTGTACAACTATCCACAATATAGCTATCCCCAGTACAACTGTCCCCAGTACAACTGCCCCCAGTACAACTGTCATCAGTCCGTGTACAACTATCCACAATACAGCTATCCCCAGTACAACTGTCCCCAGTACAACTGCCCCCAGTACAACTGTCATCAGTCCGTGTACAACTATCCACAATACAGCTATCCCCAGTACAACTGTCCCCAGTACAACTGCCCCCAGTACAACTGTCATCAGTCCGTGTACAACTATCCACAATACAGCTATCCCCAGTACAACTGTCCCCAGTACAACTGCCCCCAGTACAACTGTCATCAGTCCGTGTACAACTATCCACAATACAGCTATCCCCAGTACAACTGTCCCCAGTACAACTGCCCCCAGTACAACTGTCATCAGTCCGTGTACAACTATCCACAATACAGCTATCCCCAGTACAACTGTCCCCAGTACAACTGCCCCCAGTACAACTGTCATCAGTCCGTGTACAACTATCCACAATACAGCTATCCCCAGTACAACTGTCCCCAGTACAACTGCCCCCAGTACAACTGTCATCAGTCCGTGTACAGCTATCCACAATACAGCTATCCCCAGTACAACTGTCCCCAGTACAACTGCCCCCAGTACAACTGTCATCAGTCCCTGTACAACTATCCACAATACAGCTATCCCCAGTACAACTGTCCCCAGTACAACTGCCCCCAGTACAACTGTCATCAGTCCGTGTACAACTATCCACAATACAGCTATCCCCAGTACAACTGTCCCCAGTACAACTGCCCCAAGAACAACTGTCATCAGTCCCTGTACAACTGTCCCCAATACAGCTATCCCCAGTACAACTGTCCCCAGTACAACTGTCTCCAGTACAACTGTCCCCAGTACAACTGTCCCCAGTACAACTGTCCCCAGTACAATTGTCCCCAGTACAACTGTCCCAATTACAACTGTCCTTAGTCCGTGTACAACTGTCCCCGGTACAACTGTTCCCAGTACAACTGTCCCCAGTACAGCTGACCCCAGTACAACTGTCCGCAGTCCCAGTACAACTGTCCCCAGTACAACTGTCGCCAGTACAACTGTCCCCAGTACAACTGTCCCCACCACAACTGTCCTCAGTCCCTGTATAACTGTCACAAGTACAACTGTCCGCAATCCCTGTACAACTGTCCTCAGTCCCTGTACAAATATCCCGAGTACAACTATCCCCAGTACAACCGTTCCCAGTACAACTGTCCCCAGTACAACTGTCCCCAGTACAGCTGTCCCCAGTACAACTGTCCCCAGTACAACTGTCCCAATTACAACTGTCCTTAGTCCGTGTACAACTGTCCCAGGTACAACTGTTCCCAGTACAACTGTCCCCAGTACAACTGACCCCAGTACAACTGTCCGCAGTCCCAGTACAACTGTCCCCAGTACAACTGTCGCCAGTACAACTGTCCCCAGTACAACTGTCCCCACCACAACTGTCCTCAGTCCCTGTACAACTGTCACAAGTACAACTGTCCGCAATCCCTGTACAACTGTCCTCAGTCCCTGTGCAAATATCCCGAGTACAACTATCCCCAGTACAACTGTTCCCAGTACAACTGTCCCCAGTACAACTGTACCCAGTACAGCTGTCCCCAGTATAACTGTCCGCAGTACAACTGTCTCCAGTATAACTGTCCCCAGTATACGCAGTCTCCAGTATAACTGTTCCCATTACAACTGTCCTTAGTCCCTGTACACCTGTCCCCAGTACAACTGTACCCAGTACAACTGATCCCAGTACAACTGTCCCAAGTAAAACTATCCCCAGTACAACTGTCCCCAGTACAACTGTTCCCAGTACAACTGTCCCCAGTACAACTGACCCCAGTACAACAGCCCCCAGTATAACTGTCCCCAGTACAACTGTCTCCATTACAACTGTCCTCAGTCCCTGTACAACTGTCCCCAGTACAACTGTCCCCAGTAGAACTGTCCCCAGGAGAACTGTCCCCAGGCCCTGTATGTACAACTGTCCCCAGGCCCGGTATGTAAAACTGTCAAGGACTCCTGCCATGGGCGTGGAACAAGAGAAAACAATTACATCGCCGTGTGCAAGTACATGAGTCGAGTGCATGGTAGTATGTATTGAATTGTTCGCTGAAACACATGATATGTTGTCTTGGTTCTACCAGCCTGTAACTATGTAGGGGGGGGGGGGAAGGATGATGTTTGGAAAGTTTGCCATCATGCAATGTGAGGGGGGGGGGGGGGAGGATGCTGAGGTTTTATTAGCCTGCTACCATGTAGTGATGTCGGCTAGCCAGTTACATTTTTTTCAGGTTGTCAAGAAGCAAAGCAATTCAATTTGATTCGCATGATCTGTGCTGCTCCCATAATGGGGGTGGTCGACACAGGCACCGCGCCCATTGTGTGAGAGTTCGACACAGGCACCGCGGCCATTGTGTGAGAGTTCGACACAGGCACCGCGCCCATTGTGTGAGAGTTCGACACAGGCACCGCGCCCATTGTGTGAGAGTTCGACACAGGCACCGCGCCCATTGTGTGAGAGTTCGACACAGCCACCGCGCCCACAGTGGGAGAAGCCAACACAAGTGCTGCGCCCACAGTGGGAGAGGCCGACACAGATGCTGCGCCCACAGTGGGAGAGGCCGACACCGGTGCTGCGCCCACGGTGGGAGAGGTCGACACAAGTGCTGCGCCCACAGTGGGAGAGGCCGACACCGGTGCTGCGCCCACGGTGGGAGAGGCCGACACAGGTGCTGTGCTCACATTGGGAGAGGTCGCCACAGGCGCCTTGCTCCTACATCACAGCGGAATCGCAAATTGTGCCGCAATTCAGGGTCGAATTCCAATCCTCTTCTTCAATTGAAGTGATACACTGACATCCGCTCAGACTTCATTTTACTTATTCCGCCGCACGAATATAGAGGGTTTCTAATCTCGGCTCAGTGGAAAGCTTAGTCGATTGTTTGTTTGAATTGAAAGTGGTATTGAGGACGAAAGTCCAGATCGTGTCTGCAGACAGCACGATCCAGCACGACGGATCGGGTGCTCTCTTCACGGTGGATCGGGTGCTCCCTACACGGCAGATTGGGTGCTCTCTGCACGGCAGATTTGGTGCTCTCTACACGGCAGATTGTGTGCTCTCTACACGGCAGATAGGGTGCTCTCCACACGGCGGATCGGGTGCTCTCTACACGGCGGATTGGGTGCTCTCTACACGGCGGATTGGGTGCTCTCCACACGGCAGATTGGGTGCTCTCTACACGGCGGATTGGGTGCTCTCTACACGGCAGATCGGGTGCTCTCTACACGGCAGATTGGGTGCTCTCTACACGGCAGATTGGGTGCTCCCTACACGGCAGATAGGGTGCTCTCCACACGGCGGATCGGGTGCTCTCTGCACGGCAGATTTGGTGCTCTCTACACGGCAGATTGGGTGCTCTCTACACGGCAGATCGGGCGCTCCTAGAGGCAAACACCAATCAGTTGGATCCTGGGCGTATGAGAACTCCGTAAAGTGTGTGTATGTGGGGGGGGGGGGGATATCGAGTTCACATGGCCATCCGATCCGAAGAAATGTTGGGGGGGGGGCTGGGTTTGCCTGTTGATCTGGGTGAGGGGCTGGGTTTGCCTGTTGATCTGGGTGAGGGGCTGGGTTTGCCTGTTGATCTGGGTCAGGGGCTGGGTTGACTTGTTGACCGGGGTGAGGGGCTGGGTTTGCCTGTTGATCTGGGTGAGGGGCTGGGTTTGCCTGTTGACCGGGGTGCTGTTGACCGGGGTGCGAGACTGGGTTTGCCTGTTGACTGGGATGAATGACTGGGACCATGTGACCGGTGGGGGGCTGGGTTTGCCTGTTGACCGGGGTGAGGGGCTGGGTTTGCCTGTTCATCGGGGTGAGGGGCTGGGTTTGCCTGTTGACCTGGGTGAGGGGCTGGGTTTGCTTGTTGACCGAGGTCAGGGACTGGGTTTGCCTGTTGCTCTGGGTGAGGGGCTGGGTTTGCATGTTGATCTGGGTGAGGGGCTGAGTTTCCCTGTTGACCGGGGTGCTGTTGACCGGGGTGCGAGACTGGGTTTGCCTGTTGACTGGGATGAATGGCTGGGACCATGTGACCGGTGGGGGCTGGGTTTGCACTCACAGAAATTGTACCAGATAAGATGAACCGTAATTGTCAAACATTTATAAATGTAGGACGTCTTACTCAACATTGTGTACATCAGTACCAAACAACAGCTTCTACTACATATGTAACTACAAGTATAACTGCAAACATAACTACAAATAGAACTACAAATATCACTACAAATATCACTACACATCGAGCTCAGTGTGGCGTCGTTCCGTTTCTTTGTAAATGCTTCAAAGTATTCCTAGGCTAAATATTCATCATGTTTTCCTTCGAATAACTCTGGAAGAATGTGGGAAAGGGGCAGCCATAATTGCTAGTTGCCATCATTAGAAGTGGAAGCGTCAGGCTCCATCCCCCCTCTCCCACACACACACCCTCCCGGCTAGAGCATAACACCAATTTGATGTTGGATATCCCCTTTAAATGGGTAACCGGGCGGATCGGAAAGAGTTTGGTACAGATGACGGATACCGATTTGATAACGCATTGACTCTCCAACTTTTTGTCGTGGGAACGGAAATTGACCGAATACAATCCTATTTTCATCCGTTTTCTCGCCACAGCTTACATAATAATATATCTGGGTCCGTTGACGCTGAGTATTTTTGCATTGTCTGAAAAACTGGCGATGAAACTCCATGCGTGTACACCACTACGTATATACAAAAAGTGATTGTGATTGAGCGCAATCCCCAAGAACGGCTTCACCTTGAGTATTTGAACCCAAATTAACTGACCGGCCTTGGGAAGACAGCACAGCCGGATCCGCGGACAAACCAAAGCGCCTATTTCAAGTTGAACATCCCAAATGTTTTCCAAGTGTTAGAATTATCAGCATATCAGCTGAAACCAGTCAGAAAAGATAGAGCAAGGTGTGCAAAGATGAAGCTGCAAAATATGAAGTTTTGCAAGTTCCGCCGACTCCTGGTATTCAGTGACGGATCCAGAGAGGTGGGGTGCTTTACAATGCCAAGCGTATTAATATATTTATTATTCTACTTCCTCCCCCAATGGTCCATTTATATGTGCTCTGTTCCATAACCAAAACAATACTTCTGCCCTCCCTGGCCATTTAAAATCAACTCATAAAACAGCAGGCAACCAGAAGTTCGCTCTTTGTAGGTAGACACTCATCGAAACTGGCCAATATATTGTTTGCAAACAGACCATGAAGAAAGTGTCTCTGACGTCATCATGGTTTCTAAAGATGTATAAATTTGTGCAAAATATCTCCACACATGTGCAAGTCAACTTAACCTACTTCGGAATAAATGTATTAATGGATTCCATGCACATGGTTATGAGATGTATAATGCGAATGCAAGGGGAAAAGGCTAGTCCCAACACCAACAAGCAAACCCTTTCTTGAACATTATGCAAACTAGTATGCCCGCATTCGTCATTTTACTTAGATTAGAAAGAGCATAACTGTTAATTTGATTTCATTATGTAGCGTTAAAGGGGAACACAATGGCGGTGACGAATAACTCCAATACAAATGATCAACGTTCACACCCATAGGGAAGCTATTATATGTTTCGCCTTATTGGCACATTTGACGAATTATGCCTTTGCAATCTTTGCACCATGAGCACTAAAATACAGTCACAATGTAATAATAAGACAAAGCGATTCGCTTTAGTGCTTACTACCAAATCTAATATGTTTTCTTGTTGAAAACTAGCTAACCATGTGGATAAAAACAAAACATCCATGACGTCGACCAATATTCGTCCAACTGCACATCAACTGCACCTCAACAGAAATTTGGCAGCATTTCTACCGAATTGTGGCGGTAATATATCTTCAAAGCATGAAGATAAATCATAACCTTTTAACATGCAGGGATCAAGACAAGGGAATCGGAAGTCCCCATCATCAAAGCGAGTCTGCAAGCAATAATGCAACGCAACTGAGCAGGTTATCAATTATGTGCCTGCCTTTTCTCCTTGAGAGTAAATCGGACAGAATACGTTGCTGTATGTGAAAAAAATATGTCAAATGGTATGTATGGTTAAATTCTGCGCCATCGGGGATACAAATATAAGATTGGTGCTGGACGGCAAACAACTCCATTGAAAATATGAATCTAAGCAGGGTATTTAAGGCCTAAAGCCGAACCTAAATGCGAGTTCGATAGGCGAAAGCTGTCCAGGACAATAGCCGTCATCAGTAATGTTCTAGGCATGTCGTGGTTCAGAAACATAAGTTCATTACCATTAATTGGTGGTAAGTTGTACAGGTATGAGGTACCTCCTACCTGCCTACGTACCTCAACCTATAGATGTCCTTTTTCAGTGTGCTGCTTCCTAGCTAGGTGCCCAGATAGGCATAGCAAGCCATATGCGTTATGTATGTCAATATTACACTGAACTGAAGCAAACTACTAATCTAGGTATCTAGGCATGCTTTTGGTAAATGCTTATTTTGTTCGAGATAATAATACTAAATTGAATGTGAAGATGGTGGGTATATGTTATAATATATTTTTAAGCTAATGTTCATACCATTATTTATTTCATTCTTTGGCAGCTGTACTGTTTCTTGTGTGCTTTGTTCATGCTTATGTACCAAGCTAACATGGGTTAGAGGACTGCCCAGTCTGCATATGTGATTGGAAATTACATTGTTATGCTTTGGTGCTGCTAATCAAAATTGTACTCCACATTTTGCACCAAATGCTCATCAGGTTCAACCAATCTGGTTTGAAAAATGTTGCATTTTTGAAAACGGAATTGATAACGGATGGATATCTCCATCCGGCATGGATATGGATGCGAATTGGATTGGTTCATACGGATGCGGATTGGACCGGATTTTCCAGTGTCAGTCTGTTTTAAGCTCTGCGTCCTACCTCCTCCAATGGAGTAGCGGTCCAAGAGAGCAGGGCGTCTTCATCTTTCGACAAAGACGCGCGTTCGTCACTTCTAATTGCGTGCCATCTGGCCATATGGTTCCCATGTTTGTAAAAGCCACGAGAAGACAAAACGACACGAGGTGAAACAAAAAAGATTCGCACAACGCTTCCCTCCAGTTAGTGAGAGCTTTTCCATGGAATTCTAAGTATATATTCCATCGTGTATAGTAATTTAGTCAGTGTAGATGTTCTCATTACCAACCCATTTCCCACTGGAGGAAGAGGTCTACGGACTAACCTTAATATTTAACACATTTTCAATACCCATGGTGTCTCACTACTGTGTCACTACCACAGACACTGGTGTCTCACCACCCCAGTGCGAGCAACTTAATCCCGGGACAGTTCTGTTCTCGGAAGCTCTGGTGAACATTTGTCTTTCCAACAACGTGACGCCACACGCCACACGCCACACACCACACGCCACACACCACACGCCACACACCACACGCCACACGCCACACGCCACACACCACACGCCACACGCCACACACCACACGCCACACGCCACACGCCACACACCACACGCCACACGCCACACGCCACACACCACACGCCACACGCCACACGCCACACGCCACACGCCACACACCACACACCACACACCACACACCACACACCACACACCACACACCACACACCACACACCACACACCACACACCACACGCCACACACCACACACCACACACCACACGCCACACGCCACACGCCACACGCCACACGCCACACGCCACACCCCACACACCACACACCACACACCACACACCACACACCACACACCACACACCACACACCACACACCACACACCACACACCACACACCACACACCACACACCACACACCACACACCACACACCACACACCACACACCACACACCACACACCACACACCACACACCACACACCACACACCACACACCACACACCACACACCACACACCACACACCACACACCACACACCACACACCACACACCACACACCACACACCACACACCACACACCACACACCACACACCACACACCACACACCACACACCACACACCACACACCACACACCACACACCACACACCACACACCACACACCACACCACACACCACACACCACACACCACACACCACACACCACACCACACACCACACACCACACACCACACACCACACACCACACACCACACACCACACACCACACACCACACACCACACACCACACACCACACACCACACACCACACACCACACACCACACACCACACCACACACCACACACCACACACCACACACCACACACCACACACCACACACCACACACCACACACCACACACCACACACCACACACCACACACCACACACCACACACCACACACCACACACCACACACCACACACCACACACCACACACCACACACCACACACCACACACCACACACCACACACCACACACCACACACCACACACCACACCACACACCACACACACACACCACACACCACACACCACACACCACACACCACACACCACACACCACACACCACACACCACACACCACACACCACACACCACACACCACACACCACACACCACACACCACACACCACACACCACACACCACACACCACACACCACACACCACACACCACACACCACACACCACACACCACACACCACACACCACACACCACACACCACACACCACACACGTAAAGATAAGCGTTTGCTTATCTTTAGGGATGAAACAAAACGCATCAGGGGATTCTTTTTTGTCTTTTTTCGTCGTTGATGATTCATTAGGGCTAAAATCGTACATTCTAGCTAAAGTAGGCACTTTCATGGGGGCAAGTTGACTTAAAGCAGCGTTTCTCGGTCTGCCCTACCCAGTATAAAAATCAAAATTCAAGAAAATTGTAAACTCAAAAGTGTGAAAATTTCAAAAAATAAATATTTTGATTTTTGGGTGGGAATACATTGTATGGTCATGGTCTTCCTATGGTCCTGGCCTTCCTTTTCTGATTCCAAATATTTTTTGAATCTACCCCAAAATGTATTCCACAGAGCCGAAAACATGACGTCAGTCGTGACCGCATAAACGCCCCTGGTGACGTCACTTTTTGAGGGCATAGCAATTGTGGGGTGGTTTCTGGCTCTACTCGTCGAGCGCTTCCCGATGAAACCTCTTTCGTTTTCGCGCGATGCTGACTTTGGAGATTAGAGGAGGGCATGCAGCGACCTCTCCCCCCCCACCACCCCCGAGACGGGGTGTGAGAATCTGACTGGAAAGACATGCACATGAGCACATGAGCAGTTAATTTGCACATGAGGGTTAATTTCAAGCTGCGCGCGCTCGCTATGACGTTTCATTGCATGAAGTGGGGTTTATTCATTAACATTAAATACATCTATGATTATCGTAACTTGGCAGAATTAAGCGAGTTAAAGGCATCGACAAGGTAGCGGGCTGAGCTGATATAATGCTACAGCCACGAAGAGACCTTAAATAACCAGGAAAGCATGAAGCGAGTCAAGGGTAACATGACCTCGGGCTTAGCTGCTACAATTTCAGCCCTATTTACCTTCTCTCTGAGCGAAACGTCTTTGGATACTCAAACAGCAAGACTATGGGAAGTTGTTGAACAGTTCGGACAGCTTGCCGCCCAGGTCGCCATACACCGATGCAGTGGTATGCGTGTGATGATGCACGGATACCATAATGTAATTTGTTGGTGGTGAGAGTTCGTCAAATGCCTTTTTAAGGCCAACATCATCTCGAAACGTAACTCTGATTTCGATAACTATATTTGTGGTTGGAGGCGGCGTGCACTTCATACTAGTCGGCGTGCACTTCACACCAGTCGATGTGCACTTCACACTAGTCGGCGTGCACTTCGCACTAGTCGGCGTGCACTTCACACCAGTCGACGTACACTTCACACCAGTCGGTGTGCACTTCACACCAGTCGACGTGCACTTCAGACCAGTCGGTGTGCACTTCATACTAGTTGGCGTGAGGAGGTAGTCGTGGTGTGGCTAAGGCACGGAAGGCAAGGTGTGCTGTCCCGTTCCGATGTTGGTCATGTTAAGAAGTCATGGCCTTGTATTCCTTCATACACACATGCTTACAGATATTCATTGATTCATGTGTGCAACTGATCATTCTTTCGATGGGATTCTTTGGCTGTTAGAGGTTTCATTATTTGCACCATTGTGTCCAGCGAACCGTTGAGGGCCGCGTGTGGTAACTTCAGTGTAGTAACTAGTTACACACGCAGGTCATTTGAACCGGCGATCAGATCTCGACTTGTGGAGGGTTCTCCTTTTCATTTGTTTTCCGTCCAATTATGTTGGCATAGGTGCTCACGGTGGCTTTGTGCCTCACGGTGGCTTTGTGCCTCACGGTGGCTTTGTGCCTCACGGTGGCTTTTTCTCCGGTTGCTAGTTTTCTTTTCTCGGTTTGGTAGTTTCAACAGGACATTTTTTCGGTGGGGAGGGATATCGGGTGTGTGAGTTGATTTTTTTCCGTGCGACGTCCATTGGCATGACGCTAAGTGTCGGGGAACATGCTTCCCTGTCCTCCACCTGCCCCTGCCCCTCCTGCTGGTGCTGGAGTCATATTTATGTCGCTGGTTATTAAAAGACCCGTGGGCTGTTGATCGTCGTGCACTCTTGAAAGGAGAAGATCTTGGTTTGAACATAACCAATCAGGATGAAAAGCATAACTTGTTTACAAGCTTTCGCCTTTTCGTAGCAACGCTTCAAGGGTTAATCAGCCTTAGGCTCTTCAGAGATACTCCTGCATGAGAAAGTGAAGCATACGAGATTGAATGCTGAACTACAATCCTTTAGATGTGGATGAACGTTTCAAATCGAGATACGGAATTGACATGTTTTACGCTATTTTACCAACATTCACTTCCGTCGTTTTTTACTTGCCCCCGTTTCTAAATCATCTATACAAAATCCTCACACCCCTTCTCCAGAGTGAGGTTGTTGTTGTTGTTGTTGTTGTTGTTGTTATTGTTGTTGTTGTTGCTAACGGAATCCCTCTATTCTCCAAACTATGCGGTGTACGAAAGCGAACTCAGTATCATCGGAAAGCCCTCGACGAATAGTGCCCGAAAATGGCCTCACGTTTCATTTGATAATTTTTCAGGATTTTTTGGGGGAAGCTCAAAATGTCGGTTTTTTCTTTCAGAAAAATTGACTTAACAACATTTTATATCTTCATTTCTGGTACGTACACCGAGTTAAAATACATACCATTTGAAAGCTCATTAAACAGCGAATATTACAACATAGCCACATTGGTCCATCATGGGTTAAAATTGGCAGTGACCTTAGGTCATTGACCTGACCTGAAGCACGATATACGTGATATGCGTGAACAAGATATGCGTGTTGCAAGCGCTGACAAATTGTAATCATGTAGAACGCTTCATTTCAATATATTTTCATGTGTATGAGCCTAAAATAATCATCAAAATGCTATAGGACAATGACCTAAGATGACCTTTGCCTTCACTATAATTCATAATGTTTGTTCCATGGGGTAATTGTGGTCGTGCAATGCAAGTTTGATACTATTCAGGCAATGAAAACACTATATAATCGATGCATGGCAGGAGTGTCTAAATAGGTGTTGCCCACTTTCCGCACTTTATCTTGACCTGGACTCATGTCACTTGATGGAAGTCAAATTGGATAAGGAACATATTCTCGTAGGTATGCATGCCTACCAAGGGAACAATATGGTTTAAAGATCATATATATTATAAAGAGATGAAAATTGATACAAGTTTGTCCGGGAATCATGTCACCGACCTGACCTCAAACAAAAATCACAGAAATATGTTTTGTAGTCACTACCCAATTGTGCTCAGGTAGAAATTACATTTTAACAACTTTTCGTTCATATGAGGTATCGTTCTTAAAACATTTTTAAAGGAGGTCCCCTTCGACCTGAACTAGGCAAAATACCTTACATGACCTGAGGTCGAAACTTTCACATCCGGCACAAAAAAATAACGAGGAAGACAAGGGTACGGAAAATGGTCGCCTTGTTTCGCTGTCGCAGAGAAACCTTAGGTTGTGGGGCGTAAAAAGGCCCGGCCAAGACAGAGCGGGTTAGGAGGCGCCCTGATCAGAAAGTGTAAAACATAAGCGTGGCATTTTCCGCCTACTGAACCCGTGTTTGCAGTGTGCTAAGTAATAGCTCTGAACTTTTCGTAACTAAGCTGTGAAGACAAAAACAAATAAACAGAGTAATTTGGCAACTGCTGGCGTAGTTCGCCACGTCGGCCTCCTGCCATGCTAGCTGCACCGCCCGTAACACACTGCGACAGACCACCAGGACCACCTGCCATGCTAGCTGCACCGCCCGTAACACACTGCGACAGATCACCAGGACCACCTGCCATGCTAGCTGCACCGCCCGTAACACACTGCGACAGACCACCAGGACCACCTGCCATGCTAGCTGCACCGCCCGTAACACACTGCGACAGACCACCAGGACCACCTGCCATGCTAGCTGCACCGCCCGTAACACACCGCGACAGACCACCAGGACCACCTGCCATGCTAGCTGCACCGCCCGTAACACACTGCGACAGACCACCAGGACCACCTGCCATGCTAGCTGCACCGCCCGTAACACACTGCGACAGATCACCAGGACCACCTGCCATGCTAGCTGCACCGCCCGTAACACACTGCGACAGATCACCAGGACCACCTGCCATGCTAGCTGCACCGCCCGTAACACACTGCGACAGACCACCAGGACCACCTGCCATGCTAGCTGCACCGCCCGTAACACACCGCGACAGACCACCAGGACCACCTGCCATGCTAGCTGCACCGCCCGTAACACACTGCGACAGACCACCAGGACCACCTGCCATGCTAGCTGCACCGCCCGTAACACACTGCGACAGACCACCAGGACCACCTGCCATGCTAGCTGCACCGTCCGTAACACACTGCGACAGACCACCAGGACCACCTGCCATGCTAGCTGCACCGCCCGTAACACACTGCGACAGACCACCAGGACCACCTGCCATGCTAGCTGCACCGCCCGTAACACACTGCGACAGACCACCAGGACCACCTGCCATGCTAGCTGCACCGCCCGTAACACACTGCGACAGACCACCAGGACCACCTGCCATGCTAGCTGCACCGCCCGTAACACACTGCGACAGACCACCAGGACCACCTGCCATGTTAGCTGCACCGCCCGTAACACACTGCGACAGACCACCAGGACCACCTGCCATGCTAGCTGCACCGCCCGTAACACACTGCGACAGACCACCAGGACCACCTGCCATGCTAGCTGCACCGCCCGTAACACACTGCGACAGACCACCAGGACCACCTGCCATGCTAGCTGCACCGCCCGTAACACACTGCGACAGACCACCAGGACCACCTGCCATGCTAGCTGCACCGCCCGTAACACACTGCGACAGACCACCAGGACCACCTGCCATGCTAGCTGCATCGCCCGTAACACACTGCGACAGACCACCAGGACCACATGCCATGCTAGCTGCACCGCCCGTAACACACTGCGACAGACCACCAGGACCACATGCCATGCTAGCTGCACCGCCCGTAACACACTGCGACAGACCACCAGGACCACCTGCCATGCTAGCTGCACCGCCCGTAACATACTAGAACTACCCGACAGACCACTAGGACTACGTGCCCAGGGTCTTATCAGAACCGTGTCCAGGGTGGGTAATGGTGGGTAATCTGGTAGGGTGTTTACTGCTGATATCCATGCAATGTGTGGAACTGATGTACCGTATAGTTACACGACGGATTAGTGGAGATGCAAGAAGGTTTTAAGGAATTTTGAATGCATGTTCCACTCAAGAACGGCTCCAGGCGATTTTGCTGTGAGGAGGACGAAGGAATACCATTTTCTTCCTTCTGATTTCTTCATTTGACGTGAGCTATTCCCGGACAATTTTGCACCATCAATTATAATGCTATTGAGCAAAATAGCTGAAAGGTGATAATTTAGATGCTTGCTATGGGTGCGGGGTGGGTAAGATGGGTCTTGGTCTGGTTTTGCTGGTGCATATAGTTGTTGATCGGAGGTTCTTCGCTCTTACATGAGAACAAGAAGGACATTTAGTAGACGTTCCGTACTTATTAGTTCGTTATTTGGGCTTAAAGGGCGCATCGACCATGGTGATCATATAGCACCGTACCCTTGTGAATCATACTTGGGCCAAAGGCCATTCCAGGCGAATTGTTCGGGAATCGGGTGGAATGCTTTTAGCGAGGTGCGTTATTCACGCGCTTTTCATCAGCTACGTCGACACTAATTAGCATACGGTGCTTATGTGAAATATTGTTTGTTGTAAATTAGTGTGTTCATCAAGAGAGACTTCAGCTATGGCTACATATCCTTAGATGTGTACCCCAACATTCTGCATCCAGGTACATAGACTGAGGCACCTGGGAGTTCAAGCGGCAGTTATAACCCTCGCTGGGCCGGCCGGCGAATCTACATGCGCGGAGCCAAAGTGGGAGCGGTATGTGGAGGGGGAGCGGCTAGCAATCCTCCCGACTAACTTCCGATATACTAGAGATAGGATAAAATGCAAAACACCATTCGAATGATGACGGACAGCCCGCAATGTACCTTAAAATCGCATTTGGAGCGATAATAAGGTCACCGCAGTCATGTTATGCCAATATGCTGACATAAGGAAACGCTTCGCCTTTGCCGGGCCGGCCCGCCAGTCCATCTTCGCCGGGCCTGGAGGGAGGGGATGGCTCTCGAAAGCCCCCAGTTAACTTCCGATCTGCGTATGCCAGAATTAAATGCAGAGCACCGTTTGGTCTGGTAATGGAAAGCCCGAATCATACCTTAGGTATGCATTTTGTCTGATGGTGAGGTCACCAGAGGTCATATTGTGTCAATACACGGACCTCGACTTAAATCCATGGGAACGGTTCAAAGACATAGGTGCTGTGTTCAGGAAACTACATCAGCGTAAATTATGTCTTAGCTGTCAACAAAAACAAGTCAGCATATGCAGAATTGCATTGTCCCACGAAACGTGTATAACCTAGCGCTATGTCCAATATATGTCGCATACAAAGCAAGGAATGAGGGAGCCGTATACAAATTGCACCTTTGGGGTCTTTACCTCGTTGACCCTGAAGGTCATTATCTAGAAAACTTAAACCTACATCCCGAGAGCTTCCTCATGGAACCACCCTATCTATTAATTCCGCTTCTCTGGCTCCATTAGTTCCTGAGATCTGAGGGGTGGTCAAAGTTTACCCCCATACCCGGATGGTCTGAGATCTGAGGGGTGGCCAAAGTTTACCCCCATACCCGGGTGGTCTGAGATCTGAGGGGTGGTCAAAGTTTACCCCCATGCCCGGGTGGTCTGAGGTCTGAGGGGTGGTCAAAGTTTACCCCCATACCCGGGTGGTCTGAGATCTGAGGGGTGATCAAAGTTTACCCCCATACCCGGGTGCGTTGCGATCAGCCGGGACAATCCTCAGATACAGAGTTCGCAATGTTGTACGAAACAACATTATTTTTATCTTAAAAAACGCAAGCGAGACACGTGAAGCATCGCCTAACCACAAAACAAACACGAATGGGGAAGTCGCTGCAGACTATTTCCTGAAATATCCTTAAGCACGAATTAACTTTGTACCTGACGCGACATAATCCAACCTACCGTAGGTTTACAAATGGGCTAATAATTACAGCCTCCTCGAATGTTCCATGGTTGCGCCAGATACAGCCAAGAACACCACAACTTGTCTTTAATTCTTCATGAGCCTACCTGCGAAATCGCCGATAGTGGATCAAAAATCGACGATGATGTAAGCCTGCAGACACAGTCTATAGGACTTGAAGTCGTCGCGGATGCTGTCGTTACAGAGAGACATGTGGATGTGGCATGGTGCAGTCTCGTGTGGATGTGGATAGTGGCATGTAGATATGGTATGACACAGTGGAATGTGGATGTGGATGTGGCATGACGCAGTGGCATGTGGATGTGGTATGGCACAGTGGCATGTGGATGTGGTATGACACAGTGGTATGTGGATGTGGATAGTTACATGTGGATGTGGATAGTGACATGTGGATGTGGTATGTCACAGTGGCATATGGATGTGGATAGTGACATGTGGATGTGGTATGACACAGTGGCATATGGATGTGGATAGTGACATGTGAATGTTGATAGTGACATGTGGATGTGGTATGACACAGTGACATGTGGATGTGGTATGACACAGTGGTATGTGGATGTGGATAGTTACATGTGGATGTGGATAGTGACATGTGGATGTGACATGACACAGTGGCATGTGGATGTGGATAGTGACATGTGGATGTGGTATGTCACAGTGGCATATGGATGTGGATAGTGACATGTGGATGTGGTATGACACAGTGGCATATGGATGTGGATAGTGACATGTGAATGTTGATAGTGACATGTGGATGTGGTATGACACAGTGACATGTGGATGTGGTATGACACAGTGACATGTGGATGTGGTATGACACAGTGACATGTGTATGTGGTATGACACAGTGACATGTGGATGTGGTATGACACAGTGGCATGTGGATGTGGTATGACACAGTGACATGTCGATGTGGTATGACACAGTGACATGTGGATGTAGATAGTGACATGTGAATGTTGATAGTGACATGTGGATGTGACATGACACAGTGGCATGTGGATGTGGTATGACACAGTGACATGTGGATGTAGATAGTGGCATGTGAATGTTGATAGTGACATGTGGATGTGACATGACACAGTGGCATGTGGATGTGGATAGTGACATGTGAATGTTGATAGTGACATGTGGATGTGGTATGACACAGTGACATGTGGATGTGGTATGACACAGTGACATGTGGATGTAACACGACACAGTGGCATGTGGATACATCACACAGCTGTCTGGATGTGTGGCGCATATTGCGCCACAGAGATGTAATAGCACGTCCATGCCATAACTGTCAGAACCATGCGCTGGTCCAGGGTGTTCGGCAGGCCTGAAAGTCTGAACACTGCCAACGTCGAGCTGGGACCTGAATTGTGACCGGGACAGGGCTTCCATAAATCAGTTCCTCGCTCGTCCACTACGGCGGTGATTTAGATGAAAGGCATAGGATCACAAATCTCCATCGGCGGTGTGCCATCTGGGACGCTATTGTCATATGTAGCGACCGGATGCACAGCAGAGAACGTACGGCGCCTGAGGTAATTAATTCACGCCATCAGCATGTTAACACCATTAGTACAACCCATTCGAGGTGATTTACGTCACTAAGTTACAACTGTCGTCACCACCGTCACACCATCACACTACATCATCGCTACCGCTCTGATCGCAATCTACTCGACGGCAGATTCACTTCTCGGGTGCTAAGGCCGGCTTGTGTGCGTATCTTGAGGCCTGCTCATGTGTGAGGCCTACTCATGTGTATGGCCTGCTGAAGCCGCCATTGGGGCCGCCCATACCTGGATAGCGCCATAATTATCTTAATCGTCGGGGCGGCAAATGCGGGAGAGCAGTCCAGCTTTGGAAACAGCTTCCCAGTGTCGGCGCAAGCGCGTCGGAAATCAATCCGCCTCGACAAAAATTGGCAGCGCTCTTCCCTGAGCCAGGTTGCCATGGTGCACACATCCGGCTGTCATGGTGCACACATCTGGAGTGTCTGCTCCGCTACGGTTAATTTTCCACCTTGCTTAGGTGTTATGATGCGCCATGGTCCTTCCTGTTGTGACGTGACGAGCTATGGGACACGAAAGTCACGTCGCATGATGACGTAACCATGTGACTGGCGGTTGAACCCACGTGACTTTCTGTGCATGCACGATATTTCGCAGCTATCTTTCTTTGAACGAAGATGGCGAATTCATCAGAGGAACTATTGCCATGATGATTGGTGGTATCAAAATTGAATGAATGGGATTAATCGTGGGGAAGGAATTCACTATTGGCTGCATAATACAAGCGTGATTGATGTTTCCGCTCACATCAGTCACTGTCTTGTTGCCAGGGTAGACGCACCCGAGCTGCATTCCGGCCCATAATGAGGGATATGTAGGCGTTAAGGACGGAGGTATCTATAGGAATTGCATATACCGGTGAAATAAAATAACTTGTAGGGGTTTCAATTCAGCACCATAATCATCAATAATCAACATTGACATTCTCAACTTGTAACGTCAACTAAGTCACTCTTCCAGTATACTCCAGTATCTAATAATGATGGGGTTTAGAGCCTTGAGAATCGAAAAGTGTGTTCAGCAAATGGAATTCAATGTGTTCTCAATTTCGGTGGGACATGCTAGAACATGCTGGACTTCCAGCATGTCTCACTTCGAGCATGGCAGAATTTTCAGACCACTTATGGTGCATTTGATACGCTGAACCTCACAAGAAAATATATTGTCTCCACGAATTTGCCCAATGATGTTTGCTATTTTAAGAGAATTTGACACGTTTCAAGAATTTTAGCCTGAAAGTATATGAGCAGGGCTTGTGAGAAGGTAGAAGAACCGCCCTCCTCGCCCCCGCCCTGTATCTTCCCCGAGTCATGCACCTTTTTTTGTTTTCATATCGTCAAGGACATGCTCAGCGTTTCTGTATGTATCATTAAATGTACTTCCAGATGATACCAAAAGATTCATGATAGTCAAGATGGGCATTGATTAAAAGCTGAAATGCTTGACGTCCATCAGGGCATGTAAAGCACGCCGATACTTTATATATGATATTACTTGTAACTGAACGGCCATACTTTCACCATGACCGTTTATTAAGTGGGCACCAGCAATCAAAGAGCGTCCTCAAAGCCCGACTTTGTATTGTCCCTGCAGCGTCCCCTCCCACCCAGGGTGAATGTGGATCGCTGAACAAACGTACCCACTGGTGTTGTCCCAGCACCGGCAGGCAGTAAGTCAGCCATGTATCCTGTCGACCCAGTTTGAACACTCAGCGAAACATGTTTACTGGTGATGTGTCAACACCAGTCGACATTAAGTAAGCCATGCAGCCTGTCGACTCAGTTTGCACACCTAACGACAAATGTTTACTGGTGATGTCTCAACACCAGCCGACATTAAGTAAGCCACGTAGCCCGTCGACCCAGTTCGTACACTGAACGAAACACGTTTATTGGTGATGTCTCCACACCAGCCGATATTAAGTTGGGATTAAGACGGCCTGTCGTAGTGCACCCGTCACCCGCGCCACGCTCAGTGACGTATTACTGCATTAATTCAGATGCGTCAGTAAAATTAAACACCCGGGTCCCATCCCTTGCAAAATAACACGGGCGCATACTTATCTACTGCGAAGGTAATGCATGCAAGCCTCGTTGGATCATGCCGTAAAGCTCAGCATAAAGAGGTAGCGATGACCCTATGGGCCAATTGATTATCGGTTGATTCTTTGTTGGCCTTGCGACAAGTCGACTGTTTTGATCATACGACATCGCCAATCTCTAACGCTAATTGGTGAGAGTAAATAGCAGCGGCAGTTGGGACTCGAACCCACACCTCCTCGGTTCCCAGATCAACACTATGTTCCTGAAGTATTCACCTTCGATCAGCCAGGAGAAAAAAAGCGAAGAAGAACCTGTAATTAGAAAATGGCGAAGCATAGGGTAACTCAGTGCAAATGCAAATGTAATAGCAGAGCTTATCGGTGGTTGTTTCCTCGGCTAATAATTGGTTGTTGACAAGCTGACAAAACTTCAAGTAGGCAGGGCAGCTGATGAAGCTCCACGTAGGCAAAGCAGCTGATGAAGTCTCACCGAGCATAATACCCGGAAAAGTGGGATTGGAAGTTGTTTACGTCGTGAGAACATTCGGCAAAGCCACGTGAGAAGGTGATTAAGGCAATGACAGTTTCGCCCACGGATATGAAGCACAGCAAAGTGGAGGTTGCTCACGTGTGATTGTGAAACAGCAACCCACGGTGAGAAGGTGGAACAATAACTCGTTGTGGGAATGTGAGGCATTAACCCACGGTGAGAGGTGGAACAATAACTCGTTGGAATGTGAAGCATTCACTCACAGTGAAATATGAGACAGCACCTGAAGATGAGAATGTGAAAGAGTAACTGACGATAAGAATGGTAAGCAGTGACCTACTGTGGGAATGCTAAAGAGTAACTGACGGTGAGAATGGCAAGCAGTGACTTACTGGGATAATGTGAAAGAATAACTGACGGTGACAATGGTAAGCAGTGACTTACTGTGAGAATGTGATGATGCCGACCGTTGTTGGGTCCGACTCGAGCGTTCGCCACGTGTCCCTGAGGTACTGTTTGTCCTGTTCACTGAGGGTCGGCGCCTCTGGCGGCACCTCCGGGTCGCAGGCCGCCGGCGGCTTCTCCTCAGTTTTGTAGAAGCGCGACCTTAGCGACCCGCGCAGCGAGCCCTGCCGTGACCCCTGGCGTGACCCCTGCTGGGAGTCGGGCGGCCGTACCGAGCTCCTCTTGCCGCCGCCCGGCAGGCCGGCCACCATCGCCTCGAACCGCTCCTTGGTCTGGGTCGCTCCCATGGCGGGAGGACGGTGTTTGTCGCCAGCTGGCTGGTGCCTCAACGCCGCGCTTGTCCCCGCTCAGGGACGCCTTCAAGAGCGAACACAGCCACCGGTTGGCCGGAATCCTGGCTCGGCGCTAAGACACGTCCAGTTTCTGAGCAGTAGAAAGTCACACCCAGAATTGACAGCCTGGAAACTGAGGTTGCGCACCAGCCGCGCCTTCAGCGGCACCTCTCACAGGCGCCGACGTTCCAACACCATACCGTGCCGACCCACACCTGCACCTCCACCCGTCGGCACCTGCCGTTCCCGCTGCACTCCAGCGATCTCCGGCGAGCCGGGCGCGCGCTGCCTCCCCGCGTCGGCACCGACGACCTACTGACCGGGCGGCGTGGCCGACGCTGGCGTCGCGCGCCGTGCCGTCCATTGGCTCGGCGTGAGTCGGCAGCGCGCGATGAGAATCAACGGCGACGCGACCGGTACTCTCGGCCTGGTTGGAGGCGGCAACAACAGCTGGTGTAAAAACGGCCGCAAATGATAGCAGTGCAATATTACACTGCTAAAAATGGGCGATCTTCTGCGAAGCTTTACATGCCATCGGCCAGACTTTCCCCTCCCCTCCCCATTATAATTTAAACTGCTGCTCCGTGTTGCAAGGATTAAGGAGATCCGGTTGAGAACCCCTCGAAGTATTCGCTTCGCGGCCGCATGCGTCCATCCTTCGGCTAGACCGGATAATAGGTTGCTAAAATACACAGTTTATCTCCAGAGGACTGAGAAGCCAGGCCTCTTGTATCAACGCAAGTTGATAATAAAGCCAGGAAGCACCGCAACATTCACTATAACAACTGACGCATCTTGAAAGCCATTTTGGATTTCCCAATCCGAACATTATTCTGAGCATTGGGACCTTTGAGTTCGGCGAGAGCGAAGCCCAAGCGTGATTACTCCCACCTATACAGCGTGACACAGTGTGGCACAGTATTGAACATAGGGACCGTAACACAGCGTGGCACTGTGTGGAACAATATGGCCGTGACACAACGTGGCACAGTTTGGAACAATATGGCCGTGATACAGCGTGGCACAGTGTGGAACAATATGGCCGTGATACAGCGTGGCACAGTGTGGAACAATATGGCCGTGACACAGTGTGGAACAATATGGCCGTGACACAGCGTGGCACGGTTTGGAACAATGTGGCCGTGATACAGCGTGCACAGTTTGGAACAATATGGCCGTGATACAGCGTGGCACAGTGTGGAACAATATGGCCGTGATACAGCGTGGCACAGTTTGGAACAATATGGCCGTGATACAGCGTGCACAGTGTGGAACAATATGGCCGTGATACAGCGTGGCAGTGTGGAACAAAGGGGCCGTGACAGTCATAGTTAAAACGACAAGTGACGTCGTCGCTGGATTTGCATACTGGGGGACGAGAAGGTCGAGTCTTTCTGCTCCAGATGGAGGTGATTAAGTTCCAGAAGGAGGTGATTAAGTTCCAGATGGAGGTGATTAAGTTCCAGATGGAGGTGATTAAGTTCCAGATGGAGGTGATTAAGTTCCAGATGGAGGTGATTAAGTTCCAGATGGAGGTGATTAAGTTCGCTGACATCACGCCAGAAGGGGTGGTGAAGTTGTGAACGTGAGGTGTGTAGGCTTTCTTGCTGAAGCGATCGAGCAGGTGGAGTTGAAGTTGCCAGCGGCAGGTGATCCGTCCCGCAAACTCTATATGCTAAGCCCGCAGACATGCGTGTTGCACATTCGTTCGAAAGTTCTGGAGTTTCCCCGGCACGCATGGCTGGAGATCCCGGAAGGGTCGGGACCCCCCCCTGGTTTGGTACTCTGCTGACATTACTTTGTAATTTTCACTATTCAATCTGAAAATGTGTCTTCAAAGTCAGGACTTGGACTCACTGGCTTCGTGAGAGATCTCCATTCGTGCCGATGGGAGCAGACAGATGAAGTCTGTCGAGAGTGAGTACCGGAAACTCCAATGTGTTGAGTGGTCGATCTGTCCACTGCCGGCAGACACCAACATTATGGGCATGCATTCTGAGAGTTCAAAACGCAGCTGGAGATGAGTCCGTCAGAACTCTCGCCACCTATGTACGGCATGCCTTGTGTATGTCAGTAATGCCTGTATTGAGCGCGTGTTCTCCCACTTGACCTGTGTCAAAAGCAAACAGCCCAACCGCATATGAATCAGACTTCTCGAGTTAATATTAACGGTCCAAAGCAGCTATTGGGGTGGGAGTGGGAAATGCTACTGGAGTCCTCAGTGACACAGCAGCGAAATGTACGCCGACAATGGCTCTTCATATGACAGTGCAGATGAGTTGTTTGTGAAGATGTGCTCGATGCGCTCGACGCTTGATGTGTTACTTGATGTGTTAATTTTGGCGTGCTTTGTAATAATGTGTGGTTCCCAATTGCATGGATGCATAATGCATAGCCATGGACGATAAGAATAATGGAGAGCGAGTTAATTTGTTGGGCTTTTATACAGAGAGACAGAGAGACCAGTCGAGCAGCGTGGGAACAATAATTGTATCACGTCATAGCTGGAGAGCTTTGGCTTTGTATTGGTGACAACGATGACACGGGGAGTCACAAATGGCACGGGGAGTCACAAACATGTTTTTTAAGCGAATGAAAGGTTGCAAAAGAATTCCGCAAAACGTAACTAATACCTTTATGTGATCTGGCAGTATTTCCCCTAAAAAAATGATTGAGCGGTGGCGAAAAAGATTTTAGATTCTGGTTTCCATGGCCCACATTTGTTTACTGGCGGTCGGACCAACAAAGCACAACACACTTTGCTGGATCAATCAGCCCCCTCCAAAGTGCATTGGCAGCGCGACGTCAAAGCGGCATGAAGTTATTCCTTCATAAGCTTTTTCGTAATGGAGGGAGGTCACTTTTGAGGAAGACACGCGCTAAAATGAAACATTTTTTAGATGAAACCGTTCCTCATGTAAAATAAATATTCCGTTGCTATAAATAAATGCAACATATTTGGATTTACTTGCTTATAAATATTGCATATTAATTCTCAAAGATTATCTTGAACCGTCCCACAGCGCGCCTATGAAGACAAAATGGAATGGAGCGAGCAATGAATTGGGGGAACAAAGAAATTACAATAAATGACAGACATGAGATTTCGCTGAGGAATGTGGTGATATAACTTTGGGAGGCGCCTGCAGCTGTCAGGTCAGGGGGCCAGGTCAGGTCAGGGGGCCAGGTCAGGTCAGGGGGCCAGGTCAGGTCAGGGGGCCAGGTCAGGTCAGGGGCCAGCTGTCAGGGCACGTAGCCAGACGAAATCAAGTGGCACGATCGTCTCCTTCCCCGACTTTACCCAGTGTGCGTACATCCATGTGCGTCAGGGGCGGGAATAGGGTTGGGGCACTTGGGGCATGTGTCCCCATGGAAATTGGCGCCCTTACGGTCGGGAAAAGGCACTGCTCCGGGATGTCTTAAGTGCGCCCCATCGATTTTTTTTCAGCCAGAGGCGCCCCTCTGAGAGAAAAGGGCGCCCTTCCAGTGCGTTTGAGTACACCCTGCTCTAAATGTCCAGCCAGAGGTGCCCTTCTGAGAGAAAAAGGCGCCCTTCCAGTGTGCTGGAGTACACCCTGCTTTAAATGTCCAGCCAGAGGCGCCCCTCTGAGAGAAAAAGGCGCCCTTCTAGTATGCTGGAGTACACCCTGCTCTAAATGTCCAGCCATAGACAACTCTTGTGAGGAAGAGATGACCTTTCAGTGTGCTCGAGTTCACCACTCCCCCAGGATTTTTCAGCCAGAGGCGGCCCTCCAAAGAAATAACGCCCTCCAAAGACAAAGTGCCCCCATGACAATTCCTAGATCCGCCCATGATAGGCGTAATGCTAAATGCAATTGGGGGGGGGGGGGCACGGTTTCTCTGAGGGAAGGGAAGCGCCTTCGACTCCTTAGGAAGGGGACACATTTCCCCAGTACTTTGAGTTGGCTGAAGGCCTGATGGGAAAAGGCGCCTCTCTGAGACGAAAAAGCTTTCTTAGGTTTGCTCCGGTGCTTAGGTATGCTAAGGTGCTCAAGTGTTCCTGAGGCTCCTCCCCGCTCAGCGGATTTTTCCTATCTGGGGACGTCGAATGCGGACCTCCGAGGAAGTGTGCCCCAGGAACATTCCTGGATCCGCCCATGATATGTCTGTGGTGCAGATGGGATTATCGTCGCCAGCCACGGCGAAGGCAGCCGTTGGGGCGGCGGCTTCGGTGGCCACCGTAACCACCAGAGAGGCCGGGTCAGCGGTGGTGGCGGCTGTGCCGTCAGTGCCCAGTTAGTTTACACCGCGACGTGTCAGCATCAGAATGCTCAGAAGTCGGAGGCGAGATTTGGCTTCCGTTGGCGTGCAGTTTTGGCACGCGGACGGAAGCCAAATCGTCTAGAAACGCCTCGCAACAGCACGAAAAACTTCCCAAGGAGGTCCTGTGTTAGATGACGCGTAGGGAGGAACGTGCTATCTCCATAGTTCCACTGTACGTCTTGGAAGGGCCTCGCACCAACAACCCATACCGTCACTAAGATGCATTTCTGAAATGGATGCAAGTGGCGTGAGTACCCTACACGTAGCCCCTGCATCTCGACCACCAATGCTGTCATCGTCTCCTCTTGTGCATGTTTATATATATATATATATATATATATATATATATATATATATATATATATATATATATATATATATATATATCCTCCCAGGTCAGACAACCAGGGTAGGAGTCGAGATGGGTCCCTCACAGGTATCCGAAGATCGCTTTGGTTTCTCAGCTAGGTACTTTGATAAACATTTATACAAAACATGTACGACAGCTGGCGGATTCGTCGGTGACAGCTTCAGCATTTTTTTTTCAACGCTGACGCCTGTACCCCGTAAGCGGGAGGACGCAAGGCGTCTGTGGAGGTATACGGGGCAGGCGACACCTTCCCAAGGCCGGGAGAGAGAGGCTCACCACCCCGACCGCACTACAGCGCCCCACCCCTTGCCCCCGGCCGGCCGGTCCGGCAAGCACCAGGCGAAAGCCACGCCCCCGGCCCGGTGCGACCTGTCACTGCACCGTGAGACGGAGGACCTCAGCCTCCAGGACTCCGTCAACACTGGGGGACTGGCCGAGGGGGCGCCACTATCCCGATATAACTGAGTGGATGGGTATACCAGAGGAAGCTGGCCTCACTGCTCGTGACACGGGAGAGGCTGTTGTTGCAGGGTTGGATGAAGAACATGCAAAGGGACGCTAGCACGGATGGATATTGGAATAGGAAGAGAGGGATGGACGGTGGGGGCTTTGTGAGCCTCAGAAGCACCTCCATGTTTCAACACCCGTCATCGGGGCGGCTGTGGTAGCCCCAGGGAACGCAATTTCCCTAGCCAGCCGAGCAACGATCGCTGACCCCACTGCGGGGTAAGGACCGCCGAACCGAAGTTAATGTTTCCACTCCCATTTTTAAAGTGGGATCGTAACGTGCTCGTATTACGTGGATGGACCACGGTCGATTCCCTGCTGAATTCCCGCCCCTGGTGATCATACTTTGCAGTGCTGCTGCTGACGTAACGTGCTGCTGCTGAAACGGCACGTACCACATGGATGGCGCTTCCATTTTATATGAAAATCGAAGAATTGACTCGATAACCATAACCCTACACGGTATAGTTCCCGTCCCCAGCACACCCGCTTTCGATGCTTTATTTTGTATTCTCTGGCATGGGAAATGATGAGAAGTCCATGAAATTTCAGTACCGGAGTTTCTATCGATTTTTCTGTTCAGCCCAGCAAGCAAGTAAACAACCTATTTTGTCAATTTGCCTGTCCCTGGGTTTTCGTTGGGTCAGAAACCAGACTGACGAGCCGTGCATTGCGACATATTCTGGATGCGTACAGTATGTACAGTTCTTTCTGCGTGACGTTTGCGCTTGGTATTTGTACCTCCCATGGGTGACGTTATTGTTTGATAATCGTCTCTCGTGCAAAGTGTGACGTTTTTGCCTGGTATTCGTCCCTTCTGCGAAGTGTGACGTTTTGCCTGGTATTTGTCCCTCCTGCAATGTGTGACGTTTTGTCTTCGTTTCCGTATCTCCTTCAAGGAGACAACACCAGTCGTATGCTGACAGCGGGCCCGCCCAGCCGCCGTCCGAAACAACCTTATCGGCCGGACCGCTGGCCGAAAACTTATCGCCGCCATTTCGGGGACCGCGGTCGGCGAAACGAATGGAGCCGCAGTCGATACGGGCGATTTTCTCACACACGGCGGCGGCGCGGCGGCCGTCACGCCGTGCACTGCGGCAGCTCGCAGCTCGTGTCCTGCCGACATTCGACCTGAGGACAATGCAATCACGCCAGCTGTTACCCCTGTCTCGTCATCCGTATACCGCCACGACGAATCGTGCAGGATTATTGGACCAATCGCGTGGGAACATGGCATGGGGTGCGTCGCGTTGTGCCACCCAATTCCAAGTTTGATCGCCACTGTCACCAATTTTGTCGGCAAGCCTACCGATTGTGTATTGATTCCTGGGCGTGATATTCGGCCGAAGCCCATGCGCACGCGCCGCGGAGCCGCGTACGGCGTAAATTGCTTATGAGTACCTTCCGTTGGACGTGGATTTGGCCGTCTGGCGGGCTGGCTGTGGCGCCAAGTCGTGCATTTGGCTGTCTGGTGGGCTGACTGTAGCGCCAAGTGGTGGATTTGGCCGTCTGGTGGGCTGACTGTAGCGCCAAGTGGTGGATTTGGCCGTCTGGTGGGCTGACTGTAGCGCCAAGTGGTGGATTTGGCCTTCTGGTGGGCTGACTGTAGCACCAAGTGGTGGATTTGGCCGCCTGGTGGGCTGGCTGTAGCGCCAAGTCGTGCATTTGGCCGTCTGACGAGCTGGCTTTAACCATCTTCCCGTTTTGAATGGCTTTGTGGAACATCCTGGGCCGCTAAGCCTCCAGTCGGCGCCACCCCGGAACGGATACAGCGAGGAGGCGCCGAGCGGGAGCTGAGCACATCGGTGTTGGACCAGCGGAACAAATCTGGCGCTCACAAATCAGGCTGCTGACGCAGCGGACGCTCGAGTGTCTGATCCACATCCCAGAAGTCCAACACAAACCTTCGGCGGTTACCGACCGCCCGGAAACCGCAGGTGGTCGGCGACCGCCTCAAACCGCGGCCAAGTGGCCGCTGGGCGGCAGCAGCCATGGTTTGTGTGCGCTGAACCGTGGGCAAGGTTTATACTCGTGTTGCCATACTCGCTGTGCCTTGCGTTCCTTTATATGGGAATATACCAAGCTGAGAAGGGCAGGACAGGGTGGTGTTCAGACGATGAAGGCCGATGACGGTGGCGCGGGGCCTGGACAGACTTTCTTTTTAAGTGTCGACAGCACTGGACTTAGGGACGCTCCGATCCCGTGGCAGTGAGGTGGGTCACATAGTTTCGGAGGGCTTCCCCGCGTGTGCGTGTGTGTGAGGTGTAGTGGGACGGTGTGTGGTGATTCTGGTGAACAGTGTGCAGTTGGGCTTCCCCGCGTGTGCGTGTGTGTGAGGTGTAGTGGGACGGTGTGTGGTGATTCTGGTGAACAGTGTGCAGTTGGGCTTCCATGCGTGTGCGACGAATAACGAGGATTAACTAGGATTAACGAAGACTAACGATAAGTAACCGAGTATTAACCAGTATTACCGAGGATTACCGATGATTACCGAATATTTCCGAGGATTATCGAGGACTATAGAGGAGTACCGAGTATTACCGAGGATTACCGAGGATTACCGAGGACTACCCAGGATTACCGAGGATTGCCGAGGATTGCCGAGGATTAACCGTATACCGAATATACCGAATATTGAGTGTACCGAAGATACTTAAAATTACCGGGGATACCAAGGGGCATTGACGCAGTGAGGCATTCACTTAAGCGGCCGTGGAGCATCGGACATACTCGTTGTGCAAGACTGTCCACTGGTAACGTGAGGATTCGCCGTCCCCGGGAAGTGCCGGTGGCGGTCGGCACCGCCGGGCATGCTTCACAGCTACGGCTGCTCTGTTCCGCAGCCGGGATCGGTGCCGGCCAATAGGCGCCGTTCCCGCGGGCAGCCGCATAACCGCGCGAACTCGCCAACTGCCCGGAGTTTGGGTCAGAGCGAACTGTGAGGGCGGTGTAACGAGCGTGACGAGGTAGCAACACGGACACGCATCGACCTGCAACAGCGGCCACGAGTGGTCTAGAGACGCCGGATCCACCTGACTACCCCCCCTCCCTACCCTACTTCCCCTGAGCATCGACCGGTCCAGTCCCGCTCCACCAAGCGCGGCGACCGTCTTGCCCATCGTCCTGTTCATATTATATATATATATATATATTTTTTTCTATCTCTCTCTCTCTCTCTCTCTCTCTCTCTCTCTCTCTCTCTCTCTCTCTCTCTCTCTCTCTCTCTCTCTCTCTCTCTCTCTCTCTCTCTCTCTCTCTCTCTCTCTCTCTCTCTCTCTCTCTCTCTCTCTCTCTCTCTCTCTCTCTCTCTCTCTCTCTCTCTATATATATATATATCTATATATATATATATATATATATATATATATATATATATATATATATATATATATATATATATATATATATATATATATATATATATATATATATATATATATATATATATATATATATATATATATATATATATATATATATATATATATATATATATATATATATATATATATATATATATATATATATATATATATATATATATATATATATATATATATATATATATATATATATATATATATATATATATATATATATATATATATATATATATATATATATATATATATATCTCTCTCTCTCTCTCTCTCTCTCTCTCTCTCTCTCTCTCTCTCTCTCTCTCTCTCTCTCTCTCTCTCTCTCTCTCTCTCTCTCTCTCTCTCTCTCTCTCTCTCTCTCTCTCTCTCTCTCTCTCTCTCTATCCGCAACTCCATTCTCTCCCTTTCCCCATCTCATTCGTGCCACATCATTGCAACGACAATAGCTGTTCGGAAAAACGGCTGCAGTCCTCGAGCGTCGGCCAGACTCGATCATTCGGCGACCACTCCCCGTGTCCGGGAGTGGAGCCGGTGAGCCGGTGACGGAGCGCCGAGTGCCGCAGTACAGCACCCGGCAAATCGATCGGGCATGCTCCAGCTGGGGGAAGGCGGCACCTCAGCACTCAGCTGACAGCTGCGTCTTCTCTTCGGGTGGTCGAACTTGAGGTGGTCGAATTGGTCTTCTTCTCTATTCGGATATATATATATATATATATATATATATATTCAGCCATCTTTTCGTATTATCAGTTAACCTAATATCAGTTTGTAAACATGTTTCTCTATATTTCGAAGTTTCGTCAGTTTGAGAGCACGTCACACAGCAATTGCGTGTTTCAAATATTTTGATTTGAAAAGATTACCCGACAAAACGTGCACACCTTGTTCTCCTTCGAATACCCTTGGACACATAAATATCACACTCGATGGAACATGCATTTTGTACATCCCTATTCCATCTGAATAAATGCGAACTAATATATGAGTAGGCTGCATTTTCCTCTTTGCTCTTCAACTGCGTCAGCCGTGTGTATTAGCGTCAGCCGTGTGTATTAGCGTCAGCCGTGTGTATTACCGTCAGCCGTGTGTATTACCGTCAGCCGTGTGTATTACCGTCAGCCGTGTGCATTAGCGTCAGCCGTGTGTATTACCGTCAGCCGTGTGCATTACCGTCAGCCGTGTGTATTAGCGTCAGTCGTGTGTATTAGCGTTAGCCGTGTGTATTAGCGTCAGCCGTGTGTATTAGCGTCAGTCGTGTGTATTAGCGTCAGCCGTGTGTATTAGCGTCAGCCGTGTGTATTAGCGTCAGCCGTGTGTATTAGCGTCAGCCGTGTGTATTAGTATTACCGGCAGCCGTGTGTATTACCGTCAGCCGTGTGTATTAGCGTCAGCCGTGTGTATTACCGTCAGCCGTGTGTATTAGCGTCAGCCGTGTGCATTAGCGTCAGCCGTGTGTATTAGCGTCAGTCGTGTGTATTAGCGTCAGCCGTGTGTATTAGCGTCAGCCGTGTGTATTAGCGTCAGCCGTGTGTATTAGCGTCAGCCGTGTGTATTAGCGTCAGCCGTGTGTATTACCGTCAGCCGTGTGCATTACCGTCAGCCGTGTGTATTAGCGTCAGTCGTGTGTATTAGCGTTAGCCGTGTGTATTAGCGTCAGCCGTGTGTATTAGCGTCAGTCGTGTGTATTAGCGTCAGCCGTGTGTATTAGCGTCAGCCGTGTGTATTAGCGTCAGCCGTGTGTATTAGCGTCAGCCGTGTGTATTAGTATTACCGGCAGCCGTGTGTATTACCGTCAGCCGTGTGTGTTAGCGTCAGCCGTGTGTATTACCGTCAGCCGTGTGTATTAGCGTCAGCCGTGTGCATTAGCGTCAGCCGTGTGTATTAGCGTCAGTCGTGTGTATTAGCGTCAGCCGTGTGTATTAGCGTCAGCCATGTGTATTAGCGTCAGCCGTGTGCATTACCGTCAGCCGTGTGTATTAGCGTCAGTCGTGTGTATTAGCGTTAGCCGTGTGTATTAGCGTCAGCCGTGTGTATTAGCGTCAGTCGTGTGTATTAGCGTCAGCCGTGTGTATTAGCGTCAGCCGTGTGTATTAGCGTCAGCCGTGTGTATTAGCGTCAGCCGTGTGTATTAGCGTCAGCCGTGTGTATTAGCGTTAGCCGTGTGTATTAGCGTCAGTCGTGTGTATTAGCGTCAGTCGTGTGTATTAGCGTCAGCCGTGTGTATTAGCGTCAGCCGTGTGTATTAGCGTCAGCCGTGTGTATTAGCGCCAGCCGTGTGCATTAGCGTCAGCCGTGTGTATTAGCGTCAGCCGTGTGTATTAGCGTCAGTCGTGTGTATTAGCGTTAGCCGTGTGTATTAGCGTCAGCCGTGTGTATTAGCGTCAGTCGTGTGTATTAGCGTCAGCCGTGTGTAATAGCGCGAGCCATGTGCATTAGCGTCAGCCGTGTGTATTAGCGTCAGTCGTGTGTATTGGCGTCAGCCGTGTGTAATAGCGTCAGCCGTGTGTATTAGCGTCAGACGTGTGTATTAGTGTCAGTCGTGTGTATTAGCGTCAGCCGTGTGTATTAGCGTCAGCCGTGTGTATTAGCGTCAGTCGTGTGTATTAGCGTCAGCCGTGTGTATTAGCGTCAGTCGTGTGTATTGGCGTCAGCCGTGTGTAATAGCGTCAGCCGTGTGTATTAGCGTCAGACGTGTGTATTAGCGTCAGTCGTGTGTATTAGCGTCAGCCATGTGTATTAGCGTCAGTCGTGTGCATTAGCGTCAGTCGTGTGTATTGGCGTCAGCCGTGTGTAATAGCGTCAGCCGTGTGTATTAGCGTCAGTCGTGTGCATTAGCGTCAGTCGTGTGTATTAGCGTCAACCGTGTGTAATAGCGTCAGCCGTGTGTATTAGCGTCAGTCGTGTGTATTGGCGTCAGCCGTGTGTAATAGCATCAGCCGTGTGTATTAGCGTCAGACGTGTGTATTAGCGTCAGTCGTGTGTATTAGCGTCAGACGTGTGTATTAGCGTCAGTCGTGTGTATTAGCGTCAGCCGTGTGTATTAGCGTCAGCCGTGTGTATTAGCGTCAGTCGTGTGTATTAGCGTCAGCCGTGTGTATTAGCGTCAGTCGTGTGTATTGGCGTCAGCCGTGTGTAATAGCGTCAGCCGTGTGTATTAGCGTCAGACGTGTGTATTAGCGTCAGTCGTGTGTATTAGCGTCAGTCATGTGTATTAGCGTCAGTCGTGTGTATTAGCGTCAGTCGTGTGTAATAGCGTCAGTCGTGTGTATTAGCGTCAGTCGTGTGTATTAGCGTCAACCGTGTGTAATAGCGTCAGCCGTGTGTATTAGCGTCAGTCGTGTGTATTGGCGTCAGCCGTGTGTAATAGCGTCAGCCGTGTGTATTAGCGTCAGACGTGTGTATTAGCGTCAGTCGTGTGTATTAGCGTCAGCCATGTGTATTAGCGTCAGTCGTGTGTATTAGCGTCAGCTGTGTGTATTAGCGTCAGTCGTGTGTATTAGCGTCAGCCGTGTGTAATGGCGCGAGCCGTGTGTATTAGCGTCAGCCGTGTGTATTAGCGTTAGCCGTGTGTATTAGCGTCAGCCGTGTGTATTAGCGTCAGTCGTGTGTATTAGCGTCAGCCGTGTGTATTAGCGTCAGCCGTGTGTATTAGCGTCAGTCGTGTGTATTAGCGTCAGCCGTGTGTATTAGCGTCAGCCGTGTGTAATAGCGTCAGTCGTGTGTATTAGCGTCAGTTGTGTGTTTTAGCGTCTGCCGTGTGTAATAGCACGAGCCGTGTGTATTAGCGTCAGCCGTGTTTATTAGCGTCAGTCGTGTGTATTAGCGTCAGCCGTGTGTAATAGCGCGAGCCGTGTGTAATAGCGCGAGCCGTGTGTATTAGCGTCAGTCGTGTGTATTAGCGTCAGCCGTGTGTAATAGCGCGAGCCGTGTGTAATAGCGCGAGCCGTGTGTATTAGCGTCAGCCGTGTGTAATAGCGTCAGTCGTGTGTATTAGCGTCAGTCGTGTGTATTAGCGTCAGCCGTGTGTAATAGCACGAGCCGTGTGTATTAGCGTTAGCCGTGTGTATTAGCGTCAGCCGTGTGTATTAGCGTCAGTCGTGTGTATTAGCGTCAGCCGTGTGTATCAGCGTCAGCCGTGTGTATTAGCGTCAGACGTGTGTATTAGCGTCAGCCGTGTGTATTAGTATTACCGTCAGCCGTGTGTATTACCGTCAGCCGTGTGTATTAGCGTCAGCCGTGTGTATTACCGTCAGCCGTGTGTATTAGCGTCAGCCGTGTGTATTAGCGTCAGCCGTGTGTATTAGCGTCAGTCGTGTGTATTAGCGTCAGCCGTGTGTATTAGCGTCAGCCGTGTGTATTAGCGTCAGCCATGTGTATTAGCGTCAGCCGTGTGCATTACCGTCAGCCGTGTGTATTAGCGTCAGTCGTGTGTATTAGCGTTAGCCGTGTGTATTAGCGTCAGTCGTGTGTATTAGCGTCAGTCGTGTGTATTAGCGTCAGCCGTGTGTATTAGCGTCAGTCGTGTGTATTAGCGTCAGCCGTGTGTATCAGCGTCAGCCGTGTGTATTAGCGTCAGACGTGTGTATTAGCGTCAGCCGTGTGTATTAGTATTACCGTCAGCCGTGTGTATTACCGTCAGCCGTGTGTATTAGCGTCAGCCGTGTGTATTACCGTCAGCCGTGTGTATTAGCGTCAGCCGTGTGTATTAGCGTCAGCCGTGTGTATTAGCGTCAGTCGTGTGTATTAGCGTCAGCCGTGTGTATTAGCGTCAGCCGTGTGTATTAGCGTCAGCCATGTGTATTAGCGTCAGCCGTGTGCATTACCGTCAGCCGTGTGTATTAGCGTCAGTCGTGTGTATTAGCGTTAGCCGTGTGTATTAGCGTCAGTCGTGTGTATTAGCGTCAGTCGTGTGTATTAGCGTCAGCCGTGTGTATTAGCGTCAGTCGTGTGTATTAGCGTCAGCCGTGTGTATTAGCGTCAGCCGTGTGTATTAGCGTCAGCCGTGTGTATTAGCGTCAGCCGTGTGTATTAGCGTCAGCCGTGTGTATTAGCGTTAGCCGTGTGTATTAGCGTCAGTCGTGTGTATTAGCGTCAGTCGTGTGTATTAGCGTCAGCCGTGTGTATTAGCGTCAGCCGTGTGTATTAGCGTCAGCCGTGTGTATTAGCGCCAGCCGTGTGCATTAGCGTCAGCCGTGTGTATTAGCGTCAGCCGTGTGTATTAGCGTCAGTCGTGTGTATTAGCGTTAGCCGTGTGTATTAGCGTCAGCCGTGTGTATTAGCGTCAGTCGTGTGTATTAGCGTCAGCCGTGTGTAATAGCGCGAGCCATGTGCATTAGCGTCAGCCGTGTGTATTAGCGTCAGCCGTGTGCATTAGCGTCAGACGTGTGTATTAGCGTCAGTCGTGTGTATTAGCGTCAGCCATGTGTATTAGCGTCAGTCGTGTGTATTAGCGTCAGTCGTGTGTAATAGCGTCAGTCGTGTGTATTAGCGTCAGTCGTGTGTATTAGCGTCAGCCGTGTGTAATAGCGTCAGCCGTGTGTATTAGCGTCAGCTGTGTGTATTAGCGTCAGTCGTGTGTATTAGCGTCAGCCGTGTGTAATGGCGCGAGCCGTGTGTATTAGCGTCAGCCGTGTGTATTAGCGTTAACCGTGTGTATTAGCGTCAGCCGTGTGTATTAGCGTCAGTCGTGTGTATTAGCGTCAGCCGTGTGTATTAGTGTCAGCCGTGTGTATTAGCGTCAGTCGTGTGTATTAGCGTCAGCCGTGTGTATTAGCGTCAGCCGTGTGTAATAGCGTCAGTCGTGTGTATTAGCGTCAGTTGTGTGTTTTAGCGTCTGCCGTGTGTAATAGCACGAGCCGTGTGTATTAGCGTCAGCCGTGTTTATTAGCGTCATTCGTGTGTATTAGCGTCAGCCGTGTGTAATAGCGCGAGCCGTGTGTATTAGCGTCAGTCGTGTGTATTAGCGTCAGCCGTGTGTAATAGCGCGAGCCGTGTGTAATAGCGCGAGCCGTGTGTATTAGCGTCAGCCGTGTGTAATAGCGTCAGTCGTGTGTATTAGCGTCAGTCGTGTGTATTAGCGTCAGCCGTGTGTAATAGCACGAGCCGTGTGTATTAGCGTCAGCCGTGTGTATTAGCGTCAGCCGTGTGTATTAGCGTCAGCCGTGTGTATTAGCGTCACCCGTGTGTATTAGCGTCAGCCGTGTGTAATAGCGCGAGCCATGTGTACCGGAACACAATGTGGAAGTGCCCATTAAGTGACGACGCTAGAAATGTATCGCGTGGGGGGGGGGTTGATGGAGATGCCAATTACGGACCAATACGTTGGCATTATCAGGGACCTGTTTCGACGGTCTCATGAGGTGCCGTTTTGGCATTATCAGGAACCTGTCTCGACGGTCTCATGAGGTGCCGTTTTGGCATTATCAGGGATCTGTCTCGACGGTCTGATGGAGGTGCCGTTTTGGCATTATCAGGGATCTGTCTCGACGGTCTGATGGAGGTGCCGTTTTGGCATTATCAGGGATCTGTCTCGACGGTCTGATGGAGGTGCCGTTTTGGCATTATCAGGGATCTGTCTCGACGGTCTGATGGAGGTGCCGTTTTGGCATTATCAGGGATCTGTCTCGACGGTCTGATGGAGGTGCCGTTTTGGCATTATCAGGGATCTGTCTCGACGGTCTGATGGAGGTGCCGTTTTGGCATTATCAGGGATCTGTCTCGACGGTCTGATGGAGGTGCCGTTTTGGCATTATCAGGGATCTGTCTCGACGGTCTGATGGAGGTGCCGTTTTGGCATTATCAGGGATCTGTCTCGACGGTCTGATGGAGGTGCCGTTTTGGCATTATCAGGGATCTGTCTCGACGGTCTGATGGAGGTGCCGTTTTGGCATTATCAGGGATCTGTCTCGACGGTCTGATGGAGGTGCCGTTTTGGCATTATCAGGGATCTGTCTCGACGGTCTGATGGAGGTGCCGTTTTGGCATTATCAGGGATCTGTCTCGACGGTCTGATGGAGGTGCCGTTTTGGCATTATCAGGGATCTGTCTCGACGGTCTGATGGAGGTGCCGTTTTGGCATTATCAGGGATCTGTCTCGACGGTCTGATGGAGGTGCCGTTTCAATTCCGCTTCCAGTGTGCTGTGTCTGGAAGGATGAATAATGATTCAGTCATTAGGGAATTGTCATAGGTGGTGAAGGCTATGATTCTGGGATGTTACCAGGAAATGGTGGTAAAGTAGGGGGCGGGGTGGAGGCGGTTCATGGAGGGAAACACCCGATAGTTCAGGAGAATTTCGATGGTTTTTCTTGACGGAGAGGAGCTGCCTAGAGGACTTAGAGGGCCTCATCGATAATTTGTATGGAGATAGTGGTGGCAATGATATTTTGTATGGAGATAGTGGTGGCAATGCCGATTCAGGGCCGTTTCCATGATTTGGCGGCACGAAGAATGAGATGCCGTTTCCCGGATATCACCAGAGGTGTTTTCGAGATGGTGGTGGATGTCCTTCCGCACACTACATGAGAATGCAAAGCGCCAAATTGGATAATATACTAATCTAGCATATTCTCAATAAATAGACCCATTGGTCTATTTATTGGGAGCAGGTATCTCAGTTTCTGATTAAAAAAATAACATTGGCGGCCAGCACATGAAATAATGGGACAGTCGAAATCCATTAGGGAGGGACGCCTATAATGGGTCCCATATAACAATTAATAGCATTGCGGTCCAATGAAAGATTTTGGAGAGAAATGGCCCAGACAGAGCGGAGTTGACCATTTACATATGCACCCATGTTTTACTTCTGATCTTATCTTGCACGATTTGCGTATGAAACATACATCAATATACATATAAAATATAATTAGGACGATGTCATGACCAGACTTTAATCCGCCCTAGCCATACTATCATAAAAGCCTAGGGTACATTTGAGAGCAAGATGTGCACAAATCACGAGATGGCAATTGCCTATGTGAATTTTGAAACCGATAGCCTGAACAGTTCAGGTGTTACATCAGGGAATATCAGGGGGCGGGGCAAATGGCCCATCACCACACTGCGAAGGTTAAGCTTGCGTTCGGCTTGCATTAGTCTTTGTAAGTCGTAACGTCTGACCTGCATTTTCTGCCTCGCAAGAATTGCGTGGTCCCAAAACCTGGAACTTGAATTTCGGAGTGGACCATCATGATGAGACATGCGTAAGCGCTGATGTAAGCAAGCGCAAAAGTATACATAGTAAACATACGTATGGCAAAGGTACGTAAGAGCAAATGTACGTATGGCAAATGAACGTAAGCAAGTGTACGTATGGCAAATGTACCTAAATGCAAATGCACGTCAGCACAGAAGCACACAAGCCCGTTTACCGTGGCTGCCTCTCCCCTTGGACGTCGCTCATCAGTGCCCCTGCCCAGGGCTCACTTTCGTCCCCCTGTTGCTGTTCCTCACGTCCTCCCTCAGCCCGTCTCGGGGCGATCTTTCTACTTCGATTTTTCAGCGATTGAGGAAAAATGCTGACAAGCTGCACCGCGATATTTTCAATACCTTTTCCTTGATCGTTTTTTTTGCCACTGACATACATTTTAAACATCAGGTCATGTAACGTCATTGACCTAGTCCCGGCCAAAGAGGACCACCTCCAGAAATGTTTGAGGGTCAATAACTCACAGATATGAAGAGATGTTAAGATAGCAAATGAAACGTGCTACGTTGGTGCAATTGGGCACTATCCCCAAAACGCACATCTCGAATTTATGTTTGAGGTCAGGCCAGTGACCTGTGGTGACGGCCAATTTCATCAATTTTGGCCCAATTTTTACTATTTTGTGCAGTGTTCATATTCATCTAATACCATTGTTTACCTTGGTATGCATGCAGAAGCATCAGGGGACGTTCCAGAGGCATCAGGAGACGTTCCAGAGGCATCAGGAGACGTATCCAATTTACTTCATCTCTGTCGAATGCCATGAGCTCTGGTCACAATTACGCAATGCGAGCTAAGTCTATCTAGAAACTGCCGATTTAATGTTATTTTTATAGGTATTTTCATGGTCTAAATAGTGTCCAAGTTACATTACGACCCCTAAATTAGGCCGATATTTTTTTAAAGCTAGATATTTCTCTAAAGAACCTCCAGTTTAACTTTTGTAATCGTCTCAATGTTTAACGTAACATCATTTTTGGCCCTAGTCGTCGATGGCGTTCCGATGGTACCCCGTTCGTTTTTGGGCAGCGCTTAGTTTGCAAGTTAGACGGGGGCTTTAAGGACCACTGAGACGGGATGTGAGGATTTGACCGCAAATGACGGGCGGATTTTAAACTCCTGCTGCTATTACTCACGCCATGCTCACGCCATGTTCATCATGTTCACCAGTACGTGTCGTGTTCACCAGTACGTATCGTGTTCACCATTACGCATCATGTTCACCATTACGCATCATGTTCACCATTACGCATCATGTTCACCAGTACGTATCGTGTTCACCATTACGCATCATGTTCACCATTACGCATCATGTTCACCATTACGCATCATGTTCACCATTACGCATCATGTTCACCATTACGTATCGTGTTCACCATTACGCATCATGTTCACCATTACGCATCATGTTCACCATTGCGCATCATGTTCACCATTACGCATCATGTTCACCAGTACGTATCGTGTTCACCATTACGCATCATGTTCACCATTACGCATCATGTTCACCATTACGCATCATGTTCACCATTACGCATCATGTTCACCAGTACGTATCATGTTCACCATTACGCATCATGTTCACCATTACGCATCATGTTCACCATTACGCATCATGTTCACTATTACGCATCATGTTCACCATTATGCATCATGTTCACCATTACGCATCATGTTCATTATGATTTACGCCACAGCTACGAGGACCCCAATGTACATAAAGTGCATATTTGGCAATATATGAGCATACATCCTGCACCTTTTAAGGGTTGAGTATAGGTGAGGTTGATTTCAGTTACAACATCAATTGTCAGTAAAACAACTTGTGGAACAGTTGTACAATGGAGACATCTGCTCATATGCTTCCTTGTATTCAGTTCGATGATGGATATAGAGTAGAGTAGGCTTGCAGTATACGTTGAATGTCTTGGTACATTGACTACCCAAGTAAGGTAAGTATGTTTGTTTCCACCTAGTACCTAACTTGAAGTAATACAAATAGGTGGGCTTGGTCAGTAAATAACGTTAACTTTTTTTTAACGAATATCCATGCACTGCCTTCGATATGTAGACATACCATGGAGGAAATAGAATCAAGAAAACCACCGCCACCTAGGTGACGGTGAGTGACATTCCCAGTCCTTGGCAGCATTTATGGCTTTCAATGATGCCTGATCTCTGGTGCTGGCCCTCAGTATATATCGCACCCATTACCAGCTCTCAAGGACTCTCTTAGCTCTCAGGGGCCCCGATCCCTCAGATGCCCAACCCAAAATTCAGGGACATCCCAGTCAAGTCCTCTATGGGTATCAGGGGACCTATTCATCCGTCAAGAGCCATCTTTAACTCACATAGACCATTCAGAGTTCTCGACAAGCCTGTCTAGTTTTCAGGGGACTCATTCTTTAGATCCGAGTCAGGCCTCACAATTTCTAGCAAAAATCGCCGGCTCTCTGAACTCCCCTTAGCTGTTAGATGGCTCTGTTCGTCCCTCAGTGTTCCTCCCAAGCGTCAGCAGCACCACAGTCCGGTCCACACTAGCCGTCAGGGGACCTTGTCAGTCATCGACGGTCTTTTGGCCCAGCAAACGCATTCTAGTTCTGAAACTGGCTCTCAGTATTCCTCACAACCATTACTAGCCCTTGGGGACCCTCTTTGGATCTCAGGGGACCTGTTCTTCCTTCGTTATTCCCCATATCAATCGCCAGCCAACAGGTAATTATATTTTAATCTCTCAGAGACCTCATAATTCCACTAGGAGCCATTCTCAACCTCACACAAATCCCAGTCCAGTCCTCTTAGACTCTCAACGAGATCCTCTTCATCCTTCAGGGCGTCTCCTGCATTTATGGGCACATCACAGTGATCAATTGTCATGTCTAGCTCTCATCTCCGGGGCATTTCAGATGTGAGATGGGCCCTCGCAAGTTCTATTTAGCTCTTAGGGATCCTGTTCATCCCTCAGGACTCTTTCAAATCGAAAGAGCATCCCGTCCTTCTCTGGTCCTCATGTGCCCTGTATATTCATCAGCGGTGAGGGGCCCATTCCAGCTGATAACTATTTGTATAACTGGCGTGGGCACTCCAGCTCTCGGGCACGCCCTCTCCTGTTTTCACGGCCTTTGCCAACCCCAGGGTGGACGTCTTCAGGTCTCAAGGGCCCTTCCCACACAATCTATTAGATGCATTTATAATTTCCCTCGGTTATATCTCTCATCAAAATCTCTGTTAACCTCAACAGAAGGTTGTGGAGACAACTATGTCACCACAATCTTTGTCAACCTCAACGGAACGGGACGGAACGGGACGTGGTGAAGATAACTGTGTCACCACAACCTCTGTCAACCTCAAGTAGATGCATCAGAAGAAGACTACATCGTACGTCCCCGAACCTCCAGTGTCAGGTGATTAGCGTACCCCTGAACATCTTGGCTTTATCAGGGGGCTGGCATTGTCGTTCTCGAGCTGTGCAACTGTGAAGGTTAAGGTTAGGTTAAGCTAAATGTGATACTCACGCACGTAAAACGCAATCACAGCACATGGTGGCGATGCAGGATCAAGTCACAGCCGACGCAAGTCTCCCATTGACAGCAGCTGTTTGGCTCTGGCACATAACTACAGAGGCCTGGACAAGCTAAATCAGAACATGTTTGCGGAGGCCTGGACAAGTGAAGTCAGAACATGTCTGCAGAGGCCTGGACAAGTGAAGTCAGAACATGTCTGCAGAGGCCTGGAGTAATGACGTCAGAACATGTCTTCAGAGGCCTGGATAAGCGACCGCAGAACATGCCTCCAGATGCCTAGACAAGTGAAGTCAGAGCATATCTGAAGAGGCCTAGACAAGTGAAGTCAGAACAGGTCTGCAGAGGCCTTGAACAGTGACGTCAGAGCTGATTAGCTGATGTTCTGACAGCTAAACGTTAAACGTTGATTCATCGGAGACGTCATCTTGTCTCAAGCGGACTCCAGCTCCACATGATCACCGACTCTGAACCTGTCACGTGACGTGGAGGCTGTGAACCTGTCACGTGACGTGACGCTCGGAGCCTGTCACGTGATGTGGCGGCTCTGAACCTGTCACGTGACGTGGAGGCTGTGAACCTGTCACGTGTCGTGACGCTCGGAGCCGGTCACGTGACGTGGCGGCTCGGAGCCTGTCACGTGACGTGGCGGCTCGGAGCCTGTCACGTGACGTGGCGGCTCAGAGCCTGTCGCATGACATGGAGGCTCGGAACCTGTCACGTGACGTGGCGTCTCGGAACCTGTCACGTGACGTGGCGGCTCGGAGCCTGTCACGTGACGTGGCGGCTCGGAGCCTGTCACGTGACGTGGCGGCTCGGAACCTGTCGCATGACATGGAGGCTCGGAACCTGTCACCTGACGTGGCGACTCGGAACCTACCACGTGATGTGGACCCCACAGCGGTGCAGTGCCAAGAGGTCAAATCACGCGGCGCACGCCAACCGGGCGGTGGCCGGCTCCCGGAAGGCGTCCATTTCCGGTCTCCAGTGACGGCTGACGGTGGCTGCGAGCCGGACCGACGGTGTTCTGGCTCTCAAAAAGTTAGCTTTGACTCGACGCTGCTAAAATCGAGCGCGACCATGTGCATAGACCTCTGGAAGAGTTTGTAGAGCTTCTAGAACGGATACAACTCTGCATCAGTTCGGTGGTTTGTGACATAATGATAGAGAAGGCCGATACACAATAACCACAGACTTATTGCCTTTCACAGCAAATCCTGCGGCCTCAAATATGTATTAGTGTAGACAGAGTATAGAAAAGATAGTTGTCATTGTATCATTCTTCATGTCTTCTAGTTGATTTTAAATTGGGAAAAAATGAAATGGTAAACCTGAACTATTGGTTTTGGTGTTTCAACAAAACTGCGTGGTAAACGTTGCTCGTCCGCTGACCAGATCCATTGAGTTTGTATATATTATGAACGAATAATAACCGATATTATTGTGCTTAAGTTGTTCACGACACAAGTTTGACAAACATTTTACCTCCATAAAGAATGCAAAGTGGTTAGAATTTGCGAAGCTAGGTTAGATTGTTTAGGATCTGGAATTTTGATTTTACAAAATATCCCCCAAATTAGAAGTTGTTTTCTTCAAAAGCAGGTGTGTTTGGGGTAGATTAGGTCGGATTAGCGTTTCGTTTATGTTGGAAAATTTTTGGGAAAAAGATATTATTTTAATATATTTTCTTTCCTCTTAAAAGGAGAGGATAGACTAGGTTAGGTTAGTCGCAATTTTTAACACCATACGGTATGCTGCATTACCTACTAACTCTAAACCGCATTCTTGGTGCTATTTTGCTTTCCAACTGAAAAGTAAACATTTGAGAAGGAAATGAGTGTTCACGCCGTCTTAATCTCCTTCAGAAACGTTTTTTTATGGAACAAAATTATAAGAATTCCACAGACATCCTAAAGCATAAATTTACGAAAAACCCAACGTTATTGAGCCAAGTCTAGCACCAATTAATTTGGCCTAATAATTACAACTGCACTCTGCTAATGGTGGTGATGATGATTTGTTGAGGGTGCTGGTGCAACCGTTCTGACTAGTAGTAGATAATGCAGAATCATATTGATGTATACTATCTCAGCATTTTTTGCATGTGTGCAGCTGAGCTCGTTTCATTTTGTTTTTGCTGGTTTCCATGTAAGGTACAGTTTTTCCTTCTTGATTTGTTTGACCTTACTATATTTCTGCCATCTTATTCTTTTACGACCTGAACATTGGTTGCTTTATGCATCTGTTGGATCTCTTTACAGTCTTGGTTCCATGTTTGCACAATACCCATAGTTTTTCTCCTAAGTTCTACTTCGTCTTTTATCATCCAATCACGGGCAGTTCTAGCTAGCCCTTCATTAGTGGGTGAGCTAATCTTGCCCGTTCTCCCCTAATGGAACACATGCTACTGATTACTACTAATACGCGTGATAGACGGTGTGTGCAATTACCTCCCTGCCCGCACCGTAAGCATCCCTCAGTGCTCTTCGACAAGAGTAGGCTAATGCCGCACCCTGACTAAATGAACTTTCTGGCCGACCCTCTCCCATTACAAAGCACTAATTATCTTGTCGAGGAGCAGGTAAAGTAAACTAAGCTTTAGCAATATCGCGTTGGCCGTCTGGGAGGCGGTCCCCCTCCACCCCACCCATGCCTTTAGCACCTAACGTTACATCACTATAACGTAAAACTCCTTTAAGTAAATGCACACTGGTACCTTCAACTTGCATGCAAAACCCACTCGCTTTGGAGGCGGCACAAATGACCTCTTTGTTTCAGCACGCCTCTCAGCACATTCTCCCAGGCCGGCAGTTCTCCTGCGGAGCGTCAACAGCCGCTAAATAACGTGGCCCGTGTTAGTTGTGTGACATGTACGGCGGATGTGCCAAAGCCGTCAGATGTAAACAAACTCGTTACCCAAACCTGCCCTGTCTCAAGGCGGGCTAAGTATTCTGGTTGATTTGTTTACATGTTCACGCCCATGGGTCGTCACTGAGTTTAGCCAGCTGACTGCATCAGACAGTGGGCACTGCCCATTGACAGTGGGCACTACCTATAATAGTGAATGCAAGCGAGAGTCAGTCAGAATCACATTCCATGGGGTCAAATACAAGTGTGATACCATGCCGTGCTAGCATCATCAGTTTGTCAGGGATCCTCATCCTTGACTCATCCTCATCCTTTGGCCCTCATTTTAGGTACTGCCTATTGACGAATTCATGTTAGTTCTGCTTTCCCGCCAGTATTTGCGGTATGGGCATGGGCAAGTAAGTGGCGCGTGACTGCGTGTACTGTCGACGAAGGTCAGTTACAGGATACCTAGTTTATACTGATTTAGTTCATAGTACAGATTAGCTCTTCGCTGAAAACATTATCTACTTGACATTGTTATCCATTATTGCAATTTTGGCACACAATTGTAAACGTTCAGATTGAAAAGCAATAAAAAATATCATGAATCAGTGGTTTAAAAAGGTACACCAAAATCGGGCACCTTATTATCGGTTACATTTCAGATTGTAGGGCTATGCTTATATCACAGTATTAGTTGATAGATATAGCATAAATGGCAAACTAATCTAGTATACGATATAAGCCAGATTCATCCTTCATTTTCTTCTGTTTTTCCTTTTCATTTTTCATTCATTTCAGCTTTTCTTGTATTGCATCGTTTTTCCCTACCTTTTCTTTTTCCTTGACATTTTTGGTGTTGGAATATTTTAGGAGAGGAGAATTACGGTAATGTTAGGATATTAGAATATTATGTTTCCCATGACCACCTAAACACAGACATTCCTGGAGTCCTCGACGACGTTCCTGGCTTTGTTAGTTGTCTGAGAAGGCTGCCGGGAAATATCTGTACTAACATTTCGTGGCGGAATCTATCCAGCAAGACAAACTAGCGGGAAGTCGTGTGGTGACGTAAGGAGATTTGCTTCAGCATGATCTTCTCGTCCCTGAAATTTAACGCATTTAGGTTACATGTGAAAGGAAGGTCCCTATAGGCCTATAGGGGTAGGCTGTTTTCTTATCTTCATTACTCGATGCTTGGTCGGAGATGTGACGTCACTCACGCCACACCTGGTGCAGGCCGTGATGTTTTCCTCGTCAATGTGTGCAGCTGTTGTTGAAGCCGCCTGTTCCGTCGGTTCGGTCATACCGCCGAGTGGATCGTCGCTCCACTGCCTTGCTTATCAGCGTGGGTGACCTCGGGGCCGCCGGGCATCGTCACGTGGCGTGACTTGCCTATCATTTAGCCGTCACGTGACGTGACTCGCCTGTCATCTGACCGTCACGTGGCGTGACTTGCCTATCGTCTGACCGTCACGTGACATGGCTCGCCTATCGTCTGACCGTCACGTGACATGACTCGCCTATCGTCTGACCGTCACGTGACATGACTCCCCTATCGTCTGACCGTCACGTGACATGACTCGCCTATCGTCTGGCCGTCACGTGACATGACTCGCCTATCGTCTGGCCGTCATGTTCGGAGAGCGTGTCTTTTGTCTAGAGGATATTTTTCCTCAGCAGCATCCAGAGCACGGCTTGATTGCAGTGCGATCGCGCGTGGCACTGGGTTGTGGCTTCGCTGCGTTCTTTCTGAGGGAGTGGTGTGTGATTCACTTTGCCACCACTCCTTGATCTTCGGATCTCTGGCCATTTGGACCTCAGAGGCTGTGTGACAGAAGTGAACCAGGACGTTTCATCTAGAAGCAGCGCTTTCGGCCGCACTACACTCTAGAAGGTTGTTGCGTGGCTCTGGACCAATATAGGTGGTGTAACAAAAGGTTCTTAACATTTCGTGCGGATATCTACTCGTGCTTTGAAGTTGTTGCAATATGTCGTGAAAGGGCGAGATACGCCGTTCTTCCCCATGTATCAGCGGGTAATAAAACGGGCTCAGCAAATCGTTTACTCTGCATCGTTTAATATATTAATCACCAACAGGCAATACCCAGTCAGAGGTTAAGTGACATCAAATATACCTATGCTAGCACATAAGTAACACAATGGCATACATGGAAATGCAAAACACGTCTGCTATGCATATGCAACCTCAAAGAGTGGCTCTGGAGGCCGCCGTATAAGCGGCGACTTGCCGCTTCACTCGGCCTATGGGGTCACAGAAAAGGTCGGTCGCTGGTCAGCACATGAAGTCATTTATCGCGAGAGAGTCGCTCACAAAGACGTCAGCTGTAGCACTAGTTACACTGCCAAACGGCACATGAAGAAGTGTTGCTTGACCATTTCTGGTGGTTCTGGATGGCACATGAAGAGAAAAGGACGAACAATATGAGATGAAACAATGAACTCTTTGAACATTTTGCATACAAATAAGACATCGCACTGTACGGCACTCACATGTAGATAAAGGCTGGAGATAATAAAACCACACCACGTGCTCATCTTCTGGACAGTGGCACCACACCACGTGCTCATCTTCTGGACAGTGGCACCACACCACGTGCTCATCTTCTAGACAGTGGCACCACACCACGTGCTCATCTTCTAGACAGTGGCAGCCTGGTTCCACGTGATGAGCGAGCCACATCAGGAGCTTATGCTGCACCCTCTCAATGACAACGCGATGGCATTTGATGGCACCAGACCAAATTACTGAGCAGTGTCCTAGGACAGCCAGACATTTGCGTTATGAGCAGCAATAGCAGCCCGCTTATTCAGACTGCATGGTGGGGAGGCGGACTGAAAAGTCCGAATCAGCATGCCGGGCGCTCTGCTACCTTTTGACACCAAGGCACAAATTCGATTCAATAAAAAGTGTTCAATCCAAGATGATTGCTACGTCGCGCATATGTCAGACTTTGGTGTCTGTTGTTGGGCCGCCGCCGTGCTGCCTCGGCACGTGCGCTAATGCGCCGGGCCACGTGACCGGGTCACGTGACCCGGGTCACGTGACCCGGGCCGCCGGGGGTGGCTCGGCGGCGTGTCGTGTCATGCGGGAGTGTGAATACAGGATCCGAAGGTGAAGGTCTGTGACATGGTGGCAGCAGTCGGTACGAAACCCCGTGGTTTGTGAGGGTTAACATTCCCTGTGTTCTATTGTTCGCGACGGTTTTCTACTTTCAAGACCTGAAGTATAATTGCGTGCGTGAATATGGCCTCATTGAGCGTTTCGTTGTCCGACTTCCCGATTTTTGACGGCTCGAGCTCGCCTGAGTTATTTATCAAGCGGTGTCAGCGTTTGGCAGAGCTGGGTGGCATTTCGACCGATAAACTCAATGACATTATGCTGACGAGATGCCGTGGGCTGGCCCTTGAACTCGTCGAAAATGCCGATGATGACAGTAATGTAGCTGCGTTGCTCAGCACAGCATTCGGGTCCGAGCAACCGGAATTGGCCGCTAATCAACTATCGACAGTAAGGAAAGGCGACATGTCTGTACTGGACTACTCACTTCTCATCAAGAAACTAGTGCGCCAAGCCTGCCCCGAATTTTTTGATGCCAAGGAGGGCGTCAAGAAGATTTGTCATCCATCATACCAAGCGGCTCTCTACCGGCACTTCTTGGTCGGCTTATCGGCGGAGGAAAAGCGTCTCCTTTCGCGTCAAGGGGCGTCTACTTTCGAGTCTGCAGTTAAGGAGTTAACTCGGGAGGAACAACTGGCCGAACTCTGCGGCACAGCGTCATCCGTCAACGAACGTGAGCACACAGTCACCTGGGCAGAGTATGCTGGGATCTCTGCTGAGTCTCCACACCCAATCCTAACGCCACAGAGATCTTCATCTCCTCCGTGGCGCCGTGCCACGGACGGAGACTGCACCAGGGCCGCGGGCAGAGCGGCCGGCGCAGGTGCGCACGGCGCAGGACGGGAGCGCTGGCGCCGTAGTTCTCCGGCTGCGCCGCGGAGTGGCGCTGCCGGCGTGGCTCATGCTGGGGGTAGAGCATGGGAGGCCAAAAGAGGCCGGGAGCAGCGTGGCGGCTCACCGGTGCCGGCACGGGTGCGGGAGAGCGATGCGGGCACGGCCGGCCGGCCTGAGCTGAGAACAGCCGACCGCGGCCAATCGCGCAGTCCGGACCGGCAGACGAGTGGACGGCAGGCCATCCAGTGCTGGGCTTGTCGCGGCTTCGGCCACCTCAAAAGGCACTGCCCAAACGCACAAGGGGGCAGGCTGACGGAAGGTTGGTGAACCTTCCCATAGCTCGGGTTGCAATCAATGGATTTGCGGTAAGTGATGCCTTAATAGACAGTGGTAGCCAACTGAGTATGATAGACAGCCGTGTTTTTGGCATCATTGCTCCGAACTCGCCATTGAAGCCGCCTGCCCGTCTTGTTTCCGCCTCTGGGCATGCTTTGAAAGCTCTGGGCACGTGTAAACTTAAGGTTGCGTTGTCCGGGGAAGATCACTGGGAACTTGAAAGTGAGTTTGTCGTTGTAGAAGATTTGATTCATGATGCTGTCTTGGGATGGGACTTTTTATCGGCACACAAGGCCGTGATTGATTGTTCTCCGACGCACGAGGTTAAGCTAAAGCTGAGAATCGAAAAACCTGTCTCTGTCCCGCCACATACGGCTGTTTGCCTGGCTATAAAGGTTGATCAGAAACTTTCATGCGAATCGGAATATTTGTTGATCGGCCAGCGTTCCAATAATCTCGAGATTTGCGATTCTCTGTTGAAACCTTTCTCGGAGACGGAGATTCCGCTGTACGTGCGTAATCGTTATGATCGCACCGTGACGCTACATAGGCGCAGCGTGATAGGGTACGCCGAACGCGTTGAGAACATTCAGCCGTATAAACCCAACCCCAGTCCAGGCGGGCCCTGTGACGCAAAGGCCCAGGTAAACGCCGTGTCAGCTGACGACGGTAAATTTGTTGGCTTGACGACTGACGAGACTCTTACCAGTTTCGAGGTGGGGGAGGCTATCTCTGGCCCACAGCGAAACAAGCTGGCTGACCTAATTGCCTCTTTCCCTGAGGCGTTTTCGCGAGGTTGCGCGGATATCGGTATGTACCGTGGCGAAGCAGTCGATCTCGAGCTGCAGCCAGGAGCGCGACCAGTGTTCACCAGACCCTACCCGATCCCCTGGGCGCGTGAACCTCAACTGCAGGCGCAGCTGGACGAGTTGCAGAGCTGTGGCGTCGTCGAGGAAGGCCCTCCCTCGCCGTGGAATTTGCCTTTGATTCTCTTGGCTAAGGAATCCGGCGAATTTAGAATCACCCAGGACATGCGCGCACTGAACAAGTTGCTGTTACCGAAAGCATTTGTGTTCCCCAGCATAGACGACTTTATTTTCTCCCTGGGCGGGTGGAAGGTTGCGTCCTCGCTGGATATCAAACATGCATTTTGGAACCTGCGTCTAACTAAGAAATCGAGCAAGATATGTGCTTTCCACACGCTCGGAAAAACATACTACCCCGCCCGTATGCCCATGGGATGCTCGCAGTCATCGTATTTTCTCCATGTGGCCATGAGAGAAATACTTGGCGACCTCCCGCAAGTGCGAGTATACGCCGACGACATCCTATGTATATCGGACAGTGCTGATGAGCACTTCCAGCTTCTCCACACAGTGTTCCAGAGGCTGAGTGAAGCGGGGATAAAGGTTTCGCCTAGTAAATGCAAGCTCTTCCAAACCGAGCTAACGTACCTCGGCCACCGCATCACCCCTGATGCCGTTACAATAGATACCGACCGTATCGAAATTGTTGAAAACCTGTCCCCGCCCAGAACCATCCGGGAGGCTAAAAGGATCCTAGGGTTTTTCTCCTGGTACCGAAAGTTCATCCCCTCCTTCAGCACCGTCGCAGAGCCTCTGGTCAGACTATGCAACTCAGAGAAGTACTGCTGGAGCGACGACCTGGACGCCAGTTTCGCCGCTCTGAAGGCGGAGGTGATCAGCAGCCGGGTGCTGAGCTATCCACGCCGAGACTGCCCGTTCATCCTCTACACTGACAGTAGCAGCAGTGGGGGCGGTCAAATTTTGAGTCAAATACAGGACGGTGCTGAGCGTGTCATAAGCTACAGCGGCAACAGATACAGTAAGGCGCAGCGCAAATGGACGATCTATGAACTGGAGCTGTACAGCTTTTTACAAGGCCTGAAGAAATTCTACAAGTACCTAGCCGATGTGGAATTCACGTGGGTGTGTGACTGTAGAAGCGCATTGCAAATCCTACAGAATCGCGATCAGATGAACCCGAGGCTGGTGAGATGGCGAGCCTTCATCAGCCAGTTCAGGTATAATACCGAGCACCGAAAGGCTAGCCAAATGCAGCACGTAGATATGCTGTCTCGCATACACACGGACCAGGAACAGGAGATCAGCGATGCGGCCCGGTCGGCCGACGAACCATCACATGGTTGTGATACGGCACGGGGACAGGAGACAGTCCCTGACACGTCCGGCGACAGCGGACCGGTGAGACCGGGCGCGGGTCAGTCGGATCCGCCGACTACAGAGCGTGCGGACGGTCGCGCCGCCCCTGACCCTGGTGGCGAAACTCAGCAACAGTGCACCGACAGTGCACGGACGACGCACGGCTGACGCGCCGATACTACCCCGGTACGGGGGACGGATTTGCACTCGGAATCTGTACGTATAAATTCGACACCGAAGTCTAACGGATGTGAAGTCGCTAGCGAGGGGGCGAGGGAGGTTTGCGCTGTTTCACTGGTTCCTCTCAAGCCAGATACCCTGCGCTGGTACCAGCGGCACGACAGGAATTGTAGAGCCATAGCACATCGCTTGAATCATGGAAAGTGGCCACGTTTCGCCCCTCCCTGTCTGAAACGTGAGCCGTCGGAACATTTCAAACTAAGAGACGGGATTGTGCGCCGAACGCCGGCAGGGTCGGCGGGCCCCGAGCAGGTGGTCTGGCCCTTGGCAAAACGATATGAGCTGTTTCATGCTCACCACGACACCACACACCACGCCCATGGTGGCCCTGAGAAAATGTACGAGCTGATCAGTCGGCACGCTTGGTACCCGGGCATAAAGGCAGGATGCGAAGACTACGTCCATACCTGCGAAAGATGCGAACAGAGAAAAAGTACTCGTATCCGCAATGCTCCCCTGCTGCCTCAGCCGGCAAACTGGCCTAACGAGACGCTCGTAATTGACATTGTAAATATGCCAAGAAGTCAGGTGACGAATAGGTCACTGGTGTTTACGTGTGTTGACAAATTTTCAGGGTTTCTGTCTTGCTACCCGCTTGACACAGGTAACGCAGAAGAAGTCGTCGAAGTGTTAAGCGCCCACTTTTTGACCTATGGTGCCCCAGAAAACCTCGAGAGCGATGCGGGCTCAAACCTCGTGAAAAATGCCCAGGTCACGGCGCTTTGCGAGCATTTCGGTGTTCAGACGCGGGCGAGCGTGGGGTATCACCACGAAGCCGTCGGCAAGGTCGAAAGAAAACACTTTGACATTAAACGCCGCCTACGGGCGATGTCAGACTCCAGGGGCACTGACTGGGTGCAGAAGCTACCCGGTATAGTTTTCTCGCTGAACAATGAAGTATCCGATTCGACCGGTTTTTCTCCATTCTTCATTTATTTTCTCCGCTACCCCCACACCCCATTGTCGAAACTAGCAGCTGCCCCCAGGAACCAATACTCACACGATTATGTTCACGAGAAGCTCCGTCTCCTGTCCAATGTGTTTCAACAGGCGCAGCAGCAGCGCGCCCAGAGGGCTGGCCGATACAAACAGCAGTATGACAGGCGGCACAGAGTTGCAGAGCCAGCGATCAAAGTCGGTGACAGGTTGTTGTACAGGAACTTTTCCGCTCCATCCAAGTTGGATTATCCTTGGATAGGACCTTATGTTGTAGTCGCCCTACGAGGTCGACGGCACTTAGATTTTGTTGAAAAAGGTGGAAAACTTCGACGCACCCATGTGAAAAATGTGAAAGTTGTGCGCGATCGTGATGTGTAATTGTGTGACACGTTTCACGTTTTCAGTGCAAGGTGCGAGTATTGTTGCGCATTGCGGCCGCGGGTATCACTTGTTCAGTGCCAGACTTGACGTTTGTACAGAAGATACATGGTACTTACTTGGTACGGCGACATAGGTGGGGTCATGGTAGCCGTTCAGCGTTATTTGCTTCAAACGCGGTGTATATACTGAGCTGAAACCCGTTTTTTGTGTTCAATTGCGATTACCCTCGCCATTTGGATGAGAGGGGAAAGTGTCAGACTTTGGTATCTGTTGTTGGGCCGCCGCCGGGCTGCCTCGGCACGTGCGCTAATGCGCCGGGCCACGTGACCGGGTCACGTGACCCGGGCCGCCGGGGGTGGCTCGGCGGCGTGTCGTGTCATGCGGGAGTGTGAATACAGGATCCGAAGGTGAAGGTCTGTGACAGCATAGCACTGACGTTTTGGGAGTTTTGCCGTTCATTATATATCAAGAAGGCATGATGGTCCTCTTCAAAAAGTTATTTGAAAGGATTTGCATTTGGAAGCGTCTTGCTTGAGTTTCCAGTCGGTCGCCCAGCGTGTTACTGCGTGAGACTTTCTGCAAGGTGCGGGCAGCATTTTGAATTTTTACATTGTGAAGAAATTGAGCTCATCAGCAAGAATATAGCAATTTATCTTGTCTGCAGTTGGCAGGTCGTTCACAAAGAGATAGGGAACAACAGCGGTGACATAAATCTACCTTATGGAGTAACCGACACAGCAGGTATCCCATCAGTTTGCCGCCAGGTGTCAAGGTGGAAACACGTCGTTGTGGAGCTCCTACGTACCAGATAAATCGTTGCAGAACAGGGCAGTATTAAACTGCATATAGCTATTTAGCAATTACTTCTGTGCATATATTGGCATAGTTTTTATCTAATAAACATTTTTAAACAAGTAGATTAGACTATTTTAACCTAGCTAGGCTGCCCAGCACCATTTCGTCGTTGTGTTACCGTCTGTCTTTGTCTAGTGTGTCAGTGTTTTCAGCTATTTATTACATTTTTGGCAGCTGTTTAGCGAGTGTTTTCTTCTTTCTTTAAAAACCTCCATCAATTTTCAGCACAACGATTACCTTGTAAGTGCTGCATAGTTAGGAACTAGCATACACCTAAGCTTTGTCAGTTATTTTTATATCCTCTGTTATTTTGTGATATAATTTTGCAGCAAGTTACTTTTCAATCTAAATCTAGAAATAAGCTGCAGCCTTTAGGATGGTTTCAACCAGGATGCAGGTGCTAGAGAAGGAGGTTAGGGCCCTTAAGGCAGAGCTTTCCAAGCTCAGGGCTGCCCTGGTTGCAAAGGGTACACATGAAAAGGAATCATGTATGGGTCAGTCTGTAACTGGGGCATCCTATGCCCAGGTGGTCGCAGGCCACCAGGAAACTGAGACTTCTCCTGCTGTGGAGGTGGCAGGGATATCTGTAGAGAGAAGTGCTCCTAGTGAACAGAAGATTTCTAGTTGTAGCTCACAGGGGCAGTGGTTTAATGTCGGGGGGTGGAGGATTTGGAGGTGCGAACCTAAGAAAGGGGGCAGTGAATGGCAGGTGGCAGGTGGTAGGAGTGGGAGTAAACCTAGCCAAGCAGCTCAACAGGCAGGCATAGCAACTTCAAATAGGTTTCAGGCTTTGGAGGACTGCCCCCAGGATAATAGCAAGGAGACTGTGCTGGTGATAGGAGACTCTCGTGTGCGGCATTTAGATAGAGTTTTCTGTAAAGGTAGGAGAGGCAGGAGGTGCATCACCAGGCCTGGTGCCAAGGTTAGAGACCTGGTCCCAGTGGTGGCACAGGCCACCAGTGAGGACCAGTTTAGTACAGTTATAGTGCAGGTAGGAGTGAACAACGTAGGTCCTGCTAGGAGTGAGGAGCTGCTGCAGGACTACAGGGCCCTTCTGGCCACCCTGAAGCAGAGCAAAAGCAGAGTTATTGTGACGGCTATTCTGCCCAGGGCTGGAGTCTCCCCTGAGTGGAGCTCTAGGGCACTGGCAGCCAATGCCAGGGTGGGTAGGTTCTGCAATGAGTTAGGTTTGACCTTTGTTGACAAGTGGTGCAGGTTTTATGGTTCTGGGACCTCTATCAAAGGGATGGCCTGCACTTCTCCGAGAAGGGGGTGCAAGTGTTAAGTAAAGTGTATGAACATGTCCTTCAGGGAAACTAGATAATGGGGTGGGGAGGGAAGAAGTGGCATTACCATCTCATGAATATGCCAATAGTGACAACATAGGCAATGGAACCTCACAGTCAGCAAATAGGGATGGCAGTAGATCAAGGGTGTGGTAGCTCATCCAGAGATGATAGAGCTACTCAGGATGAAAAAGCCAAAGATGGTTATGGAACATTTCTTAAGTGTATGATGCTTAATGCTCAGAGTATTCGATCCAAATTTGACGAGTTCAAGTGTTATCTTGCTGATGAGGAACCATATTTTGTTTGCATGACTGAGGCATGGGTCAGTGAGGGGTATTTTGGGGATAACTTGTAGGACTATGAGATCCAGGGATACAATATGTTTTCATGCAATAGGGCTCCAGCAGTGAAAGGGGGGGGGGGGGTGTAATGGTCTATGTGAATAGATTATTCAGTTCTCAAAAAGTAGCAGATGGGGTAAAAAATGTGTCTGTGGGGTCCATTTGGCTTGATGTTTCTGTGGGAAAAGGCAACAGCAATAAACTGAGAATAGGAGCTTTGTACCGATCAGGAACCTTGCCACATTCTCAGCAACTGGAGCTTGATAAGGTGATTTGTGAGGAAATGAGTAGAAACTTTCAGAGGAAATGCCTTATTCTTGGTGATTTTAATCTAAAAGGATATGAAAATGTTGGTGTTGGCTCCCCAGCATGTAAACTGTTTAGGAAATGCCTTGAAGAGGACCTGTTCTTACACCAGTTTGTAACAGAACCAACTAGGCAGGGCTCATTCTTGGACCTTGTCTTCTCAGATTTAAGTGATTTAGTTCAAGACTTGACTGTAGGAGAAACTCTGGGAAGAAGTGACCATAACATAGTGAGATTCAAGGCACATGTAGCAGGGACAATCAAGGATAATTTGGCAAAGGTTGCTAATTTTAACAGGGCAGACTTTGACTGCATGAGAGCGGCTTTAAGTGCCATAAAATGGGAAGAAGAATTCTCCGATTTAAATGCCTGTGAAATGTGGGAAAAGTTCAAATCTTACTTGAGGGAAATTCAGATTAGACATGTCCCCCAAAAGCAAAGGCACAAAAGAAGAGTAGGAAAGCCAGCATGGCTTACACCAGATTTGAGAAAAGCAATTAACACGCGCCCTGGAGGGCCTCTGAGAATTACGCGCACTGGAGGGGGGGGGGGCGGATTCCGCCCCCCCTAAGATCTCGGCTCCTAGTAAAGCTGGAGGAACGAAATTCCCAGGGTGGATGGGCACGGTAGTGAACTCTATTGTGTGCAATTTTTGTGACCTTAGGTCAATATCTTTAAGGTCAAATGAGGTCAGATTGGCAAAATTTTCCGGTCTTGCGTGGCTTGGCTTGTCATCGTTATGGATCGCTGTGATTGTGTTTAAATGCTCAAAAATGGGCATCAATGATGTTTTGGACATTACTAATGATGCAATGCAGATGATAGACCCAACATTTGACCTCAGGTCACCTATATAGCACCACTTTATCAGGTCAGTTACCTGTTCCAGTTATCGGAACCGGCCGCCCGCCCGACTGCTCCGTCGGGCAGCTCGGAGCAATCGGCTTCGTGAAGAAGGGAGTGAAGTACATCAATAAAGTATGGAAACGCAATGACAAACAGTACAAATGACAACCAGTAGTGCATTTATGGCAACATTCCAGGTGATCAAGTTTGGTTCCATTAACCTGTCATGAACTTGACCTGACTTGACCTTGGTGACCTAACATGACCTTGAAGCTATGCAGCATATCAATATGCATCAAACAAGTCCCTAGTGTTGCCTAGAACACTTCCCGTTTGTCAGTATACTGGGAGCGCATCTGCGCCGATTTTTGTGGTCTGGCGCTATAACATTTTTTTACTTTAGCGGCCCCTAACTTGAAAAATTTTCGGGCGATTTCCATTTTTCTTGCTCTAAACGATGTGCCGTTCATTTATAAGCAGGTACACCGAAAATCGCGTATATCGACCGGTAAAATCTCAAGTTATTTGCGAAAAACCGGAGGGGTGGGCGGATTTCGCCCCCCCCCCTCCAGTGCGCGTGTTAAGGCTAAGAAAGATGCATTTAGAGTATTTAAGGAAGCTTCAAATATACTAAATCTAAGGTTGTATCAAAAAGCTAGAGACGCTGTGAAGCAGAAAACCAGAGCAGCAAAGCGAGCAAAAGAATTGGATTTGGCTAGGAACTGTAATGGGGACAGTAAAAAGTTCTTTAGTTTCTACAAGCTAAGTAAAGTTTCAAGCACAATTGGTCCACTGGAAGTAAATGGGATTATATTGAGTGAGGATGGTGACATGGTTGAGGAATTGAGCAAGCAGTTTAAATCAATGTTTACATTGGAGGATGTGACTAATCTGCCAACTGTGAACCACAGCTCAGCGACAGGTGATCAGTTACATGATGTTGATTTCAATGACAGTGATGTTGTTTTGAATTATGTCAGGAAAATAAAGCCAAACAAGGCAGCAGGACCTGATGGAATATATGCTAGGGTATTGCGGGAAGCTGAAAAAGAATTGGCAATTCCACTCAGTATAATATTTTGCAGATCGGTTTCACAAAATGAAATTCCAACCGATTGGAACAGAGCAAATGTAGTTCCTATTTTCAAGAAAGGAGAAAGAGGGAAAGTTGAAAACTATAGGCCAGTAAGCCTCACATCACTAGTCTGCAAGGTACTTGAATCAATTATCAAGGATAAAATAGTTAGTTTTCTTGAAGGAAACAGAGTGATTCAAGATACTCAACATGGGTTTAGAAAAGGGCGATCGTGTCTCACAAATCTCTTGGACTTTTTTTAATTTTGCTACAGAACAATTTGATAAGGGAAATCAGGTTGATGTAGCATATCTTGACTTTAGCAAGGCCTTTGACAAGGTACCTCATAAACGGTTAATGATGCAGCTTCAGGCCCATGGTATTGTGGGTAACATCCTAAAATGGATAGGGTTGTGGCTTTCAGATAGACAGCAGAGAGTGATGCTAAATGGTACAAAATCATCATGGCAAAATGTTCTTAGTGGAGTCCCCCAGGGGTCAGTACTGGGACCACTATTGTTCATTATGTTTGTAAATAACATTGAAAGTGGCCTAAGCAGTAAGGTTTTGAAATTTGCAGATGATTTGAAGGTCTTTAGGGCAATAACAGGGCACAATGAGCAGGTCTTGCTGCAGAAAGACTTAGACGAACTTGTGAAGTGGTCCGAAAAATGGCAAATGAAATTTAATTTTGATAAGTGCAAAATCATGCATGTAGGTAGGCAGCATATCAAGGCTCCATACTTGATGGGTGGCCAAGTACTATCTGTGACTCAGCAGGCGAAGGACTTAGGTGTTATTTTGAACACAAAATTGGGGGCATCAGAACAGACCAAAGAAGCCAGGAAGAAGGCACTAAGAATGCTTGGGGCAATAAATAGGAATGTATCATACAAAAGTGGGGAAGTCATCAGGAAGCTTTATTGTGCATATGTCAGGCCACATCTCGAATATTGTGTTCAAGCTTGGTCCCCTAGTTATGAAAAAGATTGTTGGCTTTTAGAGAGAGTACAAAAGAGGGCAACAAAAATGGTGAATGGTATGGGCACCCTGGCATATGAGGAAAGGTTGAAGAAATTGAATATGTTTTCAATTAGATATAGAAGGCTGAGAGGAGATCTCATCGAGGTCTTTAAATTTGTTCATGGTCAGGAACAGGGTTATCTCAGGGAACTGTTTGAATTTAACAGAAATGATGCAACTAGAGGTCATCAATTCAAAATTAAAGTTAATCACAGCAGGACAAGGTTAAGACAGTCCTTCTTCACCAACAGGGTAGTAGAACACTGGAACCAGCTGCCAGAAACCATTGTCAGTAGCAACACACTGAACATCTTTAAGAACAGCATAGACAATCATTATAAGAATAGGGGGCTTGTTTTTCTGTATTCCAGGGAGAGTTGATCAACACATTTGGTGAACAACTGGTTCAGTGTACAGAGTGCAACCAAGAAGGGCCCTTGTGGCTCATAGTTGCACTGATCTTTTATGTCTTTATGTCTTTATCAGACACATTCCCACTGAGCACCATGCTGCCTTCGTCTTCCTAGGTACTGCCAGTCCAACCTTCAGCCTGTCCAGCGCTGGCCCACTGACACAGTGCATACGTTCCGGCTGATGCAGCAGAAGAAAGACAATGGTGTATAATTTGAAATTCGCCAGAAAAAAAATCCGCGTGCACCGCATCCAACTGAACACCCTCGCAGTTTGCTACCAACCGGTGCGATACAAATTATACCAGACTGGTGGTGCTACCCACTTGTGGGCTACAAATGATGCCAAATTGGTGGTGCTACCCAGCTGTGCGATACAAATGATGCTAGCTTCGTGGCACAAGAATGATGCGGGATAAACCCATGAAGAACCCACCCATTTCTAAGACAAGATAACAGACAAGTACACAAGATAGATATTTTGTTGATAACATTTGGAAGCTTTGCAAAAGTATGCGTCGCATAAAGTTTGTTTTCAGGGTGGAGCTTATTCAGATGCTGGATTAATTAAACAATTGGTAATTACAATAAACTAACATAACCAAACTCCATCATTTTAATTATTTTGTTTTCATGTCATAGAGTTGGCACTTCAAATGTTTGGTGGCATCAAACCTGCACCTATGCTAAGCTATGCTATGTTATGTTATGCTAAGCTAAGCTACGCTATGCTAAGCTGTCGCTAGACTTTCGCATAACTTTCGCTGAGCTTTCGCTAAGCTTTCGCTAAGCTTTCGCTAAGCTTTCGCTAAGCTTTCGCTAAGCTTTCGCTAAGCTTTCGCTAAGCTTTCGCTAAGCTTTCGCTAAGCTTTCGCTAAGCTTTCGCTAAGCTTTCGCTAAGCTTTCGCTAAGCTTTCGCTAAGCTTTCGCTAAGCTTTCGCTAAGCTTTCGCTAAGCTTTCGCTAAGCTTTCGCTAAGCTTTCGCTAAGCTTTCGCTAAGCTTTCGCTAAGCTTTCGCTAAGCTTTCGCTAAGCTTTCGCTAAGCTTTCGCTAAGCTTTCGCTAAGCTTTCGCTAAGCTTTCGCTAAGCTTTCGCTAAGCTTCGCTAGCTTTCGCTAAGCTTTCGCTAGCTTTCGCTAAGCTTTCGCTAGCTTTCGCTAGCTTCTAGCTTTCGCTAGCTTTCGCTAAGCTTTCGCTAGCTTCGCTAGCTTTCGCTAGCTTTCGCTAGCTTTCGCTAGCTTTCGCTAGCTTTCGCTAGCTTCGCTAAGCTTTCGCTGCTTTCGCTAAGCTTTCGCTAAGCTTTCGCTAAGCTTTCGCTAAGCTTTCGCTAAGCTTTCGCTAAGCTTTCGCTAAGCTTTCGCTAAGCTTTCGCTAAGCTTTCGCTAAGCTTTCGCTAAGCTTTCGCTAAGCTTTCGCTAAGCTTTCGCTAAGCTTTCGCTAAGCTTTCGCTAAGCTTTCGCTAAGCTTTCGCTAAGCTTTCGCTAAGCTTTCGCTAAGCTTTCGCTAAGCTTTCGCTAAGCTTTCGCTAAGCTTTCGCTAAGCTTTCGCTAAGCTTTCGCCTAGTGATAACAGTGCCATGCTTAGCAGACATTTTTGTAATGAAAATGACTTTAAACATGTCCCAAATGTAGAAATTTCTGAAGCAAGTATTCCACTTTCTTTCATCCTGACACGTTTCTTCCAAGAAACGTATACGAGGAGAACCTTGTTGCACTGTGTTTAACTCGCTGACTAGAAAACCAACTAGGTTCCCAGTTTTCCTCCAGATGTAATGCACATTGTGAACGAAGTTCGCAACTTTGAATACAACTTGTAGCATAATATAATTTAGGGTGAATGCAAATAATATAAATATGTAAAATACACAAAGGCACCGAAATGGATTTTTGTAATTATGTGTGGCTACCAAGGTAACAAAGCATGCAAATATTTTTTAATCTTGCAAACGAAGATTTTAACCTATAATTTAGGTAAGCCAACCTGTAACGGCCAGTTTGGTTTCCATGCTGGTTCTGATAGAAGAAAGGATGGTATTGGATATGCCGTATATTTTTACGTAAAAACCTGCAAAACATATAGTAATGGCTCGTTTCTGGTCCAATTCTTATAATGGCACATTGCTCACCGAACACGTTGCGACCCACCTTGACCACATCGGTAAGCCAATACCTACCTAATACGTGAATAATGCAAACATTAACAATCAGGTAAGGCATTATTCGTTTCCTCACAGCTATGTCAAAATAATACAAAGCTGATTACTAATCTTTGGCGGCTGTAAGGCTGTTCAATAACACTCCTTGGTCCTCCTATCTTTCTGATCCGTATGAGTCTAGTGCCATTCAAAGCACACGATTATTTCAGACACTTTTCTGGAGACATGTTCCTCCGAGCGCAGGGACCGGTGAACTAGAGCCAACGCCCTCTCTCCTCTCTCTGATCGCGCCATTTCTCACTTACAAACGCCGCGGTCACGCGAATGTCGCCACAGCGTCAATCTCGCCGCTGCACACGACTGCGTCGGTTTCGCTCACACACTTGCGCCGTCACACAACCTGTATGACTTTGTTTGCACCTAGAAGTGCAAAAACGTACCCTCTTACCTTCCATGGAGGGTAGCAGATGGACCTGATAACGCAATGACTAGGTAGCACAATCTTGTCGAAAACATTAGCAGCTCCCACTGTGATAAATGGATGTTTTGTGCAAATGAAGATACTTATCATAATTGCATGCATACATGGAAAATGGTAGCAGGGATGGATCCATAAATTGTCAGTGGATGGAGGCACTTGTCTGCAGTAGCACTATTTCGTCGGAGGGCCACCACTGCGAAAGTCCCTGGAACGACGCATTCGGCAGAAAATCGTTGAACGGGGGAGGGGTGCACTCAAGCAGGCCGAGGTGGCGCCTGTTCGTCTCAGGGGCCGCCTTTTCTTCCGAGAGGTGAGCCTTTGGCTGATAAATCCCTGGAGCGGAAGGTGGGCGGGTGCACTCGAGACTTCCTGGAGGGGGGGGCCACCTTTCCATGCGGGGTGGATACATGCCTCCACTGCTCCCCCACCCCCTGTATCCGCCTCCGATTACAAGATATTTGGGGATATCACTTTGTGTTGTGCTAGCAGGGGAAACCACATATCTACAGTCAGGGGAAACCACATATCTACAGTAGGTCATTATAAAATGTGATTGGTCGAATACTAGGGAAGCGTAAGTTGATTGGTGTCATGGTTGAGATAGGATACCCCATTGAAGAAAGTGATGGTCCGTTCAACCTCTCGAGTCGTTTGGCCCAAGACAAAGTATTTCAGGTATCTAGCGATAAAAATGTAGAAACATTTTGGTGATGATGATTTTGTAAAAGAAATCTTTGGTTTTAATTTTCCAGCTGATGTGTCGGATATGTGAACGAAATTTTGCTATATTTCTATTACTGGTGTTTCTTGTAACTCATGTCTGCACTAACCGTTAGTCGTCATGAGCGGAATAATACCGGTGGCACCGCTCTAGTGGTGGGTTTGTGAAGGAACACCACCAGAGTGGGCTTGCTCTGATTAATGCTATATTCTGGTTTCTAGAGAAGGTGCAGATGGTTTCCAATGGTCAAAGTTGAAGAACATTGAAACAAGCTCTCTTATCATGTGCAGTTCGTTATATTATCAAATCATCTCACCCTGTCACTTTGTCCTTAAAGTGAAATGGAAGCAATTGGCCACTCAACATCTTGTGATAAAAACGCGTCGTACATCTTCTGTGTGATGTGCTGACAATTTCCAATGTTCTTAACTAAACGAAAATCGAATGTGCTACATGTTTATATCATCTTGAATAACTTCCATGAAGGTTATTTTACAAGCATATTTACAGATAACTCCCTGTCACTTTTGCACCCAATTCCAGAATTTGTGTCCAAATTATGACATTGTATTACTTTAAATTGTATATCAGATGTTCTAAATTACCGAATTAATTTCCAATGGTCTCAAAAAACCGGCATCACCACCAGCTGCCATCTGATGTCATACTCGACTACTTTTATACATATCTAACCCTGTCATTTTTTACTCAATTCCAGCGTTTGTGTCTCGAATCATCACATTATATTACTTCAAATTGTATATCAGATGTTCTACATTAGCAAATTAATTTCCAATGGTCTCAAATATGCCGGCATAAAATCAGCTGCCTTCTGGTGCCATACTCAACTACTTTTACAGATATCTAACCCTGTCATTTTTGCTCTCAACTCCAGGATTTATGTCTGGAATTATCGCATTGTATTCCTTACATTTGTATATCAGATGTCCTACATTAGCGAATTAATTCCCAATGGTCTCAAATAAACAGGCATAAAATCAGCTGCCTTATGATGCCATACTTGATTACTTTTATAGATATCTAGCCCTGTCATTTTTTACCTTTTGACATGAGGCTTTCAGGCATTATTGAGGTTCTGTAATGGCACGATGCACGTCAAGCGTCGACGGTCGCTGCCCAGAGGATCCGTAGGGCTGTAGCGGCTTGAGTGGCTGCGTTTCTTATGACGTGTCCGTATGGCGAGCTCCAAAGATTCGTAACTTGGCGATACGTATATCGGGCGGCGAGAGCGAGAACCAGAACGAGAATGTGAGACTGCCAGAGTGCGAGAGAGAGCAGGGGGAGGGAGAATGATTTTTTATGCGTGCCGGACCATAAAGGTCATTTGTGCCGCCTTTAAAGCGAGTACGTTGCATGTCTCTCTATAAAGCGAGCGTTTGTGATCAAGGTGCAGGCAAGTGGACATTTACGTTAAGGAATTTTACGTTAGTTTGCGTGATATTTTAGGTGTTGAAGGCGAGGGTCTGGGTTGGGGACAGCTCCCTGATGTCTAAATAGTTTAGTTTTACTTCACTCCTCCACAATATAATTCGTAGTTTGGGTGGGGGGTGGGGATGTTTTGAGAGTGGCGAGAAGTTGATTTTGCCAGGGTGCCGGCTTTAGCCTACTCTTATCGAAGAGCACCGAGGGATCTTTACCGTGGGAACAGGGAGGTAATTGTTCACACCGCCTATCACGCCGGCCGCCGCGTGTTAGTTGTTAGTAGCGGGTTAGTCTAAGCATGCCATGCAGGGTTGTCAGTTGGGTTAGTACGGTGTTTTGCAATTCGGCTCTTCTACGCCCGCTGTACCTCTAGGTAGCCGTTTACGTTATGAGTTGCTCGGAAGATCGGCTCATCTACGTCCGATGGCTCCTCTGGGTAGTCGCTTTACGTTATGCTAATTTTTATTCTTATTTTTGTTTATGTTTTCCTAAAGTAAGTCGGCTCATCTACGTCCGACGGCACCGCTAGGTAGCCATTTATTTCTAATTGAGAAGCAAATCGGCTCATGTACGTCCGACGCCAGCGGGGACGGCTATTTATGTGTTTCCTACGGGTGTTAGTCTACGAGAGTTCTGGGTGCTTGTCACCGAGAAGCGATGGAAGCGATAGGGGTTGTTGGCTTCATTGCGTGGGTGTGGTTGGATTTGTGTTGTGTTGAGTTGTGTTGTGTCCATGTGTTCTGTTGATGTTGGCGAATGTGGCGTTGTAGGAGTACTTTGCAATCATCTACCGAATATTCCACGCTAGGGTATGTGTTCAATGCTGTAACGAAGTTAAAGTTAATACGAACGAGCCAGCCTCTGGAATGTACTGTATGTGTCACCGCGATGGAGCCGCATGAGGCACCCACACACCTGTCACAAGAAGAGCGTCAGGCATGCGGCCCACCCGATCTATCACAGATAAGGCCAAGTGCCGCTCGCATTGTTCGATTATTAGCCACCGCGATGAGATCACCTTACGAGGTTATAACTGATAAGAACCGGAGCTCGTGTCGGTGAGTTCGCATACCACAAGGCAACTGGCGCCACCAGTCGGGTACGTTCACGAGTCATCGCTGGTTGCCACGCGACCGAGCAGCCACGCTGCCGTGCAAAACTGCAATCTCAGCGTGCGAGAAGTGCATTAGAACTGAACCCATGACCTGCGGCGAATCAACAGTCAGCAACATCCAGCGAGGGCAATGGCCGCTGGCGTGTCGGGCCAATCACGGCCCGGTTCACTTGCGGGTTGGCGTGTTATGTAGAACCGGCCAATAGCAGTGCGGGTTGTACGCCGTCAATGTATTTACGTGGGCGGACTCGTGTGTGTATATATGAGTGCAAATGAAAATAAACGGGGCTCGAGACTCGACTGGAGACTCGACCTAGACTCGGACTACGAGGTAGAACCATCACGTCTTTGCGATTTCGGAGCGGACTGGCGTTCGCCTGTCGCGACTCAACGTAGTTGGCGGGCCGAGGAAGCATCCAGCCCGGGAAGTCACTCATCACGGAGTTTTAACGAGTGAGCTGTCCACCTACTGTTCTGGGGTATACAAAGCGGAAGCGATTGGTCTATCCCTAGATTTCCCACGACCAGGGAAAAACTACCCTATAATGCTAAGGCTTGCTTTGCGAGCCGGTCTGCTTCTTCGTTACCTGGGATGTTGGCGTGGCCCGGAATCCAGAGGAAGGAAAAGTTCATGTTTACGTTATGGGCCACGAGTTGTTGGATTCTATCAATGAAGTGATGTGGACAGTCGTGGGTGTTGCTAATTGACTGGAGGACGGATTTAGAGTCTGAGCAAATTACTACGTTTCTAGCTTTACGTCTCATGAGAATGGTGATAGCGGCCAGAATAGCCATTCCTTCAGCGGAGTAGATGGAGAAGTTATCCGGTAGACGCTTGGAAAGTCTGAAACCTGGTCCAGTGATGCCGATGCCTACCTTTGCCTCGTGTTTCGACCCATCCGTGAATACGAGTGATTTGTGTTTGTTGTCATCGGCGAACTTGTGGAAGAGGCCAAGAATTTCCGCCGATGTGATAGTGGTTTTCTTCTCCGAGAGCAAGTACTCCACCTTTGGTTGACTGAAAGTCCAGAATGGCCTAGTGGGCGGTCGAGTTGCAATGGATGGCATTTCGAAGTTTAGATCCGAGAGAGCCGTGGAAATTTGAATGCTAAATTTGAATGCAATGCTGGTGGAAGTTTGCGCGCAAATCGGCTCTTGTCGTATCTGTCAGGCGTAAAGCAGCGCTGTGCTGGATGATTTGTAATGATTTGATTTTGATGTGGTTGCGGCATAGCTGTTGTGTCCTCCGGACATGGAGTGGGGGGTGTGTTTGAGTCCACTAGAAGACTGGCTATCGGTGTGGTGCTGAGGGCATCTGTGGCTGCTCTGATGTAGCTGTTTTGGATGATTTCTAAATTTCGGCTCTGGCTTTCTGAAATGGTGGCAAAGATGATGCTGTTGTATTCTAGGATGGGTCGTATGATTTATGTGTACAGTCGCAGTAGTGTTTTCCTGCCTCCGCCCCAGTCTGTGCCTGCAAGTGCACGTAGTATGTTGACGCGCTTCGCGCATCGCTTCGATATGTAGGTGATGTGGGTGTTGAAACTGAGTTTTTCGTCTAAATGTACTCTTAAGAACTTGAAGCATTTCACCTGTTCGATGGCTTTGCCATCGATTTTAAGTAGAGTTGTGGGTGTTGGGCGGAGACGACTATATGTGACGGTGGCCGATTTTTCTGCGGACAGGGTGAAGCCCCAAGTTTTGCACCACTTTGCAATGTGGTCTAGTCCTGCTTGAATGTTTTTTTTCAGCTTTAAGGAAGCATTGCGATGTTGTCCAAATGGCTATGTCGTCCGTGAAAAGTGAGTATTGAAGTGAAGTGTCCGTGTGGTCAGCAAGTTTGTCGTTGATCATGATGATTAAGAGGCTCGATGAGAGCACGCTGCCCTGCGCCAGGCCCTGCTCTAGTTGTGATGTTTGATGTGACACTACCGCATCGGACTTTAAGGGTCCTGTCTCCAAGGAAGTTGAGAATGAAGTGTGCCATGTGTCCGCGTAGGCCTATCTTGTGGTGTTTGTGTGTCAGTGCAGACTTGTGTACTCGGTCGAATGCGGCAGTGATGTCTAAGTAGGCAGCTACTGTTATGCGTTTGATGCGTAGACCACTTTTGATGTCATGCACTAATCTAATGAGATTGTCTGTAGTTGATTTTTGCCGCTGGAAGCCGCACTGAACTTCGTCGAGCAGGTCGTTGTGTTCCAGAAATTTCCTCAATCGTGTGTTGACCATGCGTTCGACTAACTTGCTAGCACAGCTAGTAAGTGAGATGGGTCTACAGCCCTTTGGGGTGGAATGATCTTTGTTCGGCTTTGGCAATGGAATGACAACGCTCTCCCGCTATGATGCGGGAAAGGTGTCGCTTTGGTACAGTTCACTTATGGCCGCTAGTAGGTACGTTAGGAATTTTTGCTAAGACGTTTAAGAAACTGGTAATGGATGTCGTCCGGCCCAACCGACGTGTTTCCACACTTGCTGAGAGCAAGGTGTAATTCGTGCATAGTAAACGACTGATTGTAGATTTATCTATTGCTAGATCTAAAATTTGCTTTGGGGACAAGGGCATCTAGAGAGCTTACTATAGTGGTGTCGTAGTTGCTGTTGCCAGATACGCTGGCGTAGTGTAGTTTAAAGTGGTCTACGACTTGTTGTGGGTCAGTGATATGCTGTCCTTTCACCGTCAGCTGGGGGAAGGGGCCTGGTGGTGGGGGTTTCAGGTTGAAACGCTTCTGAGGCTACTTGATGCCTGGAACCCATTTATAGATTTGGGATCGGAGGTTCCGCCATCTATTGCTAAATTAGGAACTTCTTGACTAAATCGAAAGTTATGCGTGGAAACAGCACATTCTGCATGCTTTTTTTAATGAACAAGACAATTTGCGCCAATTGGTCTATTTTGAGCCCAATAGGATAGGCAAACAGATATCGCCGATGCTAGGAGATTTTCTGGTGCCTGTAGTCGGTAGAAACATTATGTAGGCTAATTTTTACCAGCGACATGCTAGAAGCTAACCGATTATGCAAACATTCGAAGACTTCTGACCGTTCCAGTTTCTACGATGAACAGAGGTGAAAAGTCTAACCTGTCACCTACGAAATATCGGACATGGCCAGGCTGTCCCATGTTGAAACAGATGCTGTCACAGGTAGCATTGACATTTGTTTTGATGCAGCGGCAAACACAGCACTCTTTTTCTGTTCTGGTGGACGGGCATAATATAGTCACAAGCGGTGTATGTGGGATTGCAATACATTAGTACGACAGTTACTGAATAACAGACACAGCATCATGGTACGGCCTTTGAGCCAAGCATGGCGTAAGTACCGATGAACCACGTACATAACTTCCGTTTACGTCATGCCTCACAAACGCCGACAGGTTACTGTTAAAATCATTATATTTTCCGATGGCATGCCACGTACAAGAAATTAAACCCATCAACACAGCCAACAGCATTGTAAAACCATGATTACACCACACATTTCTGCTGGATGTAACAATCCGATCATTGAAGCAATACAAAAACTGATCATCATGTTCCAAAATTCAGGTAAGTACATTTTGCATTTTCTTTCCATGCGCTACAGTAATAACAGTCCTTTCCGGTAGCTCGTCCTCGGCCATGTCGGGCAGTTACGAACTGACCCTCCCAGCCGGGGGGCTAAAATGCGAGCGCGTGAAGTGACTCGAACTCCGTTTTACCATGGCAGGGGAGACGAGTGCAGGCCAGCGCTCCCACCAACTGAGCTACCCGGGCGGCTATTATAGTAGAAGACACTATGAACGCAACCCCTCTCTTCTAGCCGCTATGGCCTCTATCATACTTCAACTTTTTTGTTCCCTCTGTTCCCTTGCACTTCGCAACTCGATTACATTCCTGGTTTCTCCTAACATAGTCATTCACTCTCAATTCTTAAACCCGCGCACTTTGCACAAAACTGCTATGATCATCATCACCAGACTTGTTCCCTCTCCCGTCATGCCCGCTATCACTGCACCATGTGCCCTTCTCCTGAGCCTCGTCCTCTGCGATGTACGTAGCGTTAACATGGCTGCGATCACCGCCGCCATCTCTCATCGCTCCATCGGTGCCACCACCACCGCCAGAGGCCCGCCCGTGGCCGGCGGCCGCCTCCACCTCGGCGACGCTCTCGGGCATGGGCCGGCCCAGCGTCTCGGGCAGCAGGAGGCACGCGCCGGCGGCCACCAGCAGGAAGGCGCCGAACACGGCAGACGGTGCCGCCGGGTGCAGCTCGCTCACCAGGTCGACCACGAACGGCGACAGGGCGCCGCCCAGCCGGGTGGCCGTCTGCAACACACCGAACGCCTGACCGCGAGCCTGCGTGGGAAAACACTCAGTGATGTACACGCCGAGCGTGACGAACGCGGCGCCGACGCCCAGCTTGGCCGCCAGCCCCAGCACCAGCCCCAGCGTCTCGTTGGCGCTGACCAGCACGAGCAGCATACAGGCGGCCGAGCCGACGAAGAACAGCACCATCGACGGCCGCCGGCCCAGCCGATCCAGCAGCGGCGAGACGAAGTAGGAGGGGATGCTGGTCACGCCGGACAGCACGCCGGCCAGGTGCGGGCTGCTGCTCAGCTGGGTCACGTCGAACGAGATGCCGTAGAACGCGCCGGACGTGATGAAGCAGGCGACGGCGAAGGGCCAGCGTGTAGCGACGCATCAGTCGGGTGCGAACTAACTGCAGCAGGTGCTGTACAGCGCTGGTGCTCTTCAGCTCCGCCTCACGCGCCAGCATGTCTCTCTGTGCTGTGGTCATCAGTTGATGCACCTCCTGCTCGGGAGGCATCGTCCTGCCGTTCCAGCGGGTGGCGGAGCGCAACACGGCGTACGCCTCGTCGAACCTGCCGTGGTGCACCAGCCAGCGGGGCGACTCGGGCATCAGCCAGAAGTCGAGCAGCAGCAGGAGGAAGGGGCAGGCGTAGGCCAGCCGCAGCATCTGACCGTCCCGGATGAAATACGAGGCGACCGCCAACAAAGTGGTGCCCACTGGAAACGGCAAGATGGAGACGACGCCGGCGACGGCGCGCCACCGTGCGCCCACCACCTCCATCACCATCACGTACTGGCTGCTGACCATGCCGACGATGCTGGCGCCCATCAGGAAGCGCGACGCCGCGAACAGCGCGTAGCTCGGGCGAACGCGGCGGCGAACATGGCGGCCACCAGCGCAATCATGCTCGCCAGGGAAGACGGTCTCGGCCGAACCTGTCCGCCAACTGGCCCGTCACCACCGAGCTGGCTATGCCGCCGATCATCAGCCACGACTGCAGCATGGACAGCAGCGGCTTCCTGTCGCACACCAGCCGCCACTCTGTCACCACGGTGGACGTAGACTGACCTGTCGAACGCCCAGCGCGTACAGGCCGCCGTTGAGTTGGCCGCGTGACAGCGCGGCGTGCTCGCCGGCAGGTCAGCGAACGTCGCGCTCGTCGCCGTCGGCGCACCGAAGTCGGGCGTGGCGCCGACGAACACCACGGACAGCGACTAGAGCGGGGAAGAGCAGCCACATGATGGAGAAGAAGACCAGCAGCAGCGCCCGCCACCGGCCCGTGCCACAACACCGCTCCAGGATCTCCCCGTAATAGCCGTCCGGTTCGGGAGACCCGTCCACGGTCTGGCCCACATGTCCGGGACACCGTCTGAGCTACCGGCTCGGCGGACCTCGCTGACTGGTCCACACGACTGACACCGTCTGAGCCGCCGGCTCGGTGGACCGGTCTGTCTGGTCCACATGTCCGACACTGTCTGAGCTGTCGGCTCGGTGGACCGGTCTGACTGGTCCAACATGACCGGACACCTCGTCTGAGCGCCTGCCCAGTGGACCTGTCTGACTGGTCCACACGACTGGACACTGTCTGAGCTGCCGGCTCGGTGGACCGGTCTGTCTGGTCCACATGTCCGGACACCGTCTGAGCTGCCGGCCTGGTGGACCGGTCTGGACTGGTCCACATGACCGGACACGTCTGAGCTGCCGGCTCGACCGGTCCGTCCGCCGCTGATGACGCCACGGTGTGGATCTTCGGTGACGCCAGGACTGGTTCTGCTGAGCTGTACCCCACGACACGTGGGGGACTGACTCCTGCGCTACAGTCCGCGTCTCCGGCCAACGACGGTGGCTTGCGGTCGGCTTGTGCCAACGCGAGAGCGCCGCTGTTGCTGTTCGAGGGTGCGGTCTACCTCCTCATGAGGCGCAGGCCATCTCAGGCTACTGCGAAGTCAGTGGACTCGAGATGACGCGGTGCTGACGTCACGCTGAGGAAGCTGCAATCACTGAGCGTGATATCAGGTAGCTGTTGGGGACGGTTGATGCTCTTGCGGAGAGCGCCGTCAGCCCCTCCGACGATTTGGCGAGGACGGGAGTTCTTTCCGACCTCTTTGCGAGTTTTAGCTCTTCTCGAGCATCCAACAGTGG